>JASDQU010305978.1:11203-29353 GCA_032191745.1 Picea mariana | reverse complement strand
GGAGACCACCCACAGAGCTCGAATAAACTGAGAATTCCAAATGCTATGCCTTACCTCTAATAAGTTGCCCAAATCAGTGATGGGAATCGCCATTATAGCTGAATGGACGTCCTTCAACTTCCTCGTATCAGTCTTGTGGCAGGCGCGCACTTGGATCGAACGTTTCATTAAATTTCCCACGCTGCACAGGCTCATCTCCGCCATGGCCCCGTTAATTCTTTGCATCCGGATGAATATAGGGGGGAGGGCGGCAACCGACTACATTAACTCTGCTTGATGCATATTGACCAGTTGTCACCCCATCCGGGGATGTAACTCGTCATTGTTAACCATCTTGGGGTTAGCCTTTTTCTTCATAGAACCCACTTTTTATATCTTATATATAAAAAGTTATGTAAATAATTTTTGAAAAGTAATTTTTTCTTTAATATATAAAAAAGGTACTTTTATATCTTAACTCACAATTAAAACACACTAACTTTACATGTACGGATCACCACATCTTTATGAAAAGTCGTCCAAGGTATGAAAAAGGCATACGACATGTATGGAATTTGCACGAGTTTGCATCAGAATGTACGGATTTGATTAATTGATTGTACGAACACGTCATATAGATGGGTACAACCTGCAATAAATTGTGACTATACGACAATCAATTAATTAACCGTACATGTTATGGTATACATATGTACGGAAGTGATTGTTTAAAAGTACAAATAGTCAATCACTGTACGAATGGTGTAATTAATTCCACAGAGGTTGCTACGGTTCAAGAATTAGCTGTACGGTGACGACTGTACGACGGATGGGCAGCTGGTTGATCAAGCTGTACAGATCGTGCTCACTCTGATACCAATGTAACAAACAACCCTGCTTATTAATTGTAGACAGAATATTTATGCAAATAAAATATATTGACTGATAGAATGAATAAGAATGATGATACAACGATCCTCATGACGGTCTACTTTATACACATTGACTGGTCAAGAGGTGAAGGGGTACGTGCCCTTTGACCTTTCATTAAATTAATTACATTATCATTACATTATTATTATTATTATTTATTACATTATTATTATTATGTTTATAACAAGCTCCCACATTATCTACTAGAGATTGATATGGAAGAACAAGTGGCATGAGGATGGGGGGGAGGTGACAATAACATGAGGTTGCTTATGGACATCATAAAGTAGGGCAATGATCCTTTGTTAACAAAGTGGGCTCTACCTCATGCTTATATACACTACCGAGGCCAACCTGCCCGAGCTCTGATAACTATAAGATATCACAAGATAGCACAATAGTTGGATGCATAAACACAACAGCGAGTTTTATGGGGGGATTAAGCCCAGGTTTCTATGAAGAAAGCTAACTTGATTCACAACTTGACTGCTACTGTCTTGACCAACTAATGCTTAGCATTAATGTGTTTTCCTTATTTAATGTTCTTTTTTGTTTGTTCATACTATACTTAATTTTTTTTTTTCTATATAAAAATTATATTTCCTTAAAGAGTCTTCATAGCAATACACATGGCGAAGGTTGCCACCTGTTCTTCCATACAAATGGAAACCAGAACAGGTGGTCTGCAAGACAAGCAATCATGTTTTTGTTCACAGTGCCAAAACAAGACTAGTCCTAAACCAAACTGTAACTGTGGCCACTCTGGACCTGAAAACATAACAACAGAAAAAAACTAGACAATAGGCAAAACCGGGCGACCGTCGATGCTGGGAGAGTGTGGCCATGCAGGAGCGAAAATGAACGGTTGGTAGTAGGTCGGGCATCGTCGCTTGGCTGACTCGCTTGAGAGGTAATTGAACAAGACATCTAGGCGACGATTGAGGATATCTTGGCGGTGAAGCTGGTTAGCCATGTCCCATCGCATTTCGAAGATGAGTTGTAGATGATCTTTAGAGAACCTATGGGTGTCGGGCGGCTCTGGTTCCGAGGCTACAACATTTTGAGGCTTGTTAACAGCTGGTGTTGTCGTCATAGTTCTTTTCTCCAACCATTCTGGAGGAATCTCTTCCTCAACCAAACAACCTCCCATTTCTGTCATAGGGTCGATGCTTTCAGGCAGTTATTTTGAATTGCACAAGGGATCCTGAGGGTCCGAAGCAGTGCACAGAAGAGAGTCCGGAGGGGCTTGGGGGGGACTGGAGGAATTTCTTCCTCGATGTAAGTAATGACATTGTCTTTGTCAACCCAATTCTGATCAGACAGTGGAGGACCAACACGGCTAATGGAGGGGATGGGGSGCGRAGAAAGGGCTGAAGAGGGTCTAGGTCGACRGTGTCAAGCCACAAAAYTGTAATAGGCCGGCCCACACTTCGGCTTGCCCCGTTCACGCGGCATTGGAGAGATGAGGAAGAGAACGATAGCCCAGCACCAGAAGGGAGAAAAACCAGGAGAGGGATGGGAAACAAAATGCCAATCCAGAATGAAATAACAATAGCGATTACCTTACCTCCACAAAAGCAGCTGAGGTGACAGGGAAAGGTTCCTTAAAGACCGAAGTGATGGTGCTGAGCTTCCGCATACCTGCTTTATGTAGCCTCGGCCTTTGCTGTATGAGCGCCATTAAAACCTCCTTTGTTTGCAGGCGCACTACCCCCTTTCCGAAATGAATGCTACACATACTGAGTTGGTGGGGAGGAAGGGTGGCGGCTGTGGGCGTTAACTACGCCAGACGTATGTTTGCCAAGTGTGCCGTGAATGCCAAGTGTCACCCCATTTGGGGATACTATACTTAATTCTTGACGTGCAACTAACTACCATATTTTGTTTTAGGAAATACTTCTTATACAATCCCTTTGGCTRTGCTGCTGCGTTGAGGGGCTTTTCTTTGCTGTCAAAGTCACCTAGGACTTGTACTTGGCCTCATCCACACCCACTCAGAGGGGTTTTTGAACCTGATCACCTCCCTACTTTCCGCTAGACCACACTCCCGTGGGCACTAACTGCCATCTTGTGCACCCATCTCGGGCTTGATAGATATTATGGCACCCATTTGTCTTCTTTTGCACTCAATATCTTTGTTTTTAACTTTTGTGCTTATCTTGAGACTTGTACTTGACAAGTGGATCATATCTTTTAGTTGGTATATTACGAGGGTCAAAAGACTCAAAATAGACAAGCAAAATGATTATTAACTGCCCCTTTCCTCCTTAAAGAAGGCAACTTTATGAAAAAAATCTTATAATAGTGATAAGAAAAGATCAGCTACTACAAGAAAGGAATGGAAATGACAACAGAAATTTGAAACAACAAACAGAAAAAGAAGAAAGGATCTCAAGTGGTGTAACTATATGAATCTCAAGAATGACAGGATCTTGGGAAAGTCGATATAGAAATAATTAGAATGATGAGATATTTGCTTATAAACAAAACAGGTTGAAAAACACATATAAAATAGATCCATAAATTTGATATTAAGAAAGTATAAAGAAGAATATCAACATTGACTAATATAATATTAAAATGCAGAGTTACTTTGGAGGGAAAATGAAGTGAAATCCGAAAGCAAGACAATGCACAAACTTCTACTGGGAATATAAAGATCAGGGATACTAAAGAGGAATCACGATGAGAACACCTACTATATATTTGATCTGAAAATAGTGGAAACAGTTGAATAATTGCAGGTGTGTTTTAAGAGTAATATCTCTTCAGGCATATTGACTTGCAATGCTTTTTTAAGAGGATTAGTTACACAGGGTTCTATATTGAGCACATTCCAAAGCACAGAAAGGTTTACTTACAGGGCTTCACTTGCATAACAAGAGGAGAGAATGCCAACTACTAACTAATAACCTTAACGGAGTAGGTGATATAGAACAGATGTCGTACATAGAACCAAACAACATAACTGTTGATAATCATCCCAAATGTTGGTAGTCACAATATGGTCTTCTAAGCTTAAAGCAACATGTTTTTCTTTAGGGCAATTTCATATTCTTTGCTCTTTAGGTTTTGATCTGTTTGTGAGGTATGCATGGCATGTCTAATATTGATGTTTAAATACTTCCATTGAATTACCTGCTTACATTATTCTGTGGTCATCCACACATTCTCAATTATCTCTTTTTTCTTTCTGAGTGTTAGGTCTGCCAATAAATAATATCTTCCTTATGTACTTCTGTTGTTTTCAAGATTGTGATTTCATTCATCAAAGAAATAGAAAAAGTCAAGGATACACACAGAGAGAAAATAGTTCAAATGACGTTTTAAGGTCATCCGCACTTGAAGGACCTAACTATTAACAACTTTGAAGAATGCTAATATGTCAAGTGTGAGATATTATCATTTATGTTTCAGTCTGCATTATATTTACAGTTTCTCTTGCTTAATAAATGCAATTTGACCAAAAAACAAAACTATCATTCTGTTGTTCTGAATCCTGATGCAATTTATGGTTTTCTTTAATATGTATTTTAGATTTTTTAGGTTATTGACACTCCATTTCTTGATTTCTGATGTCATTGTAGGATGAATCTGTGTTGCTCTGGTATTCTGGTAAGAAGGAAAAGCATCTAAAGCTGAACCATGTATCCAGGATAGTACCTGGTCAGCGAACTGTAAGACTACTGATTTCTTGAAAAAAGTTGTCATGTATGCTGATCCTCCCTTGCACGTAGCAAGTTACATTGCTGAAATCTTATCACAGAAACAAAAAGAGAAAAATCAAGTGAATTTATTAAAATAGGATAACAGTTGACAGCAGAAATTTTACTTGTAGTTTATCAGGGCTAGGAACTCTACTTAATCTTTCTTTAAGAACTTTTGTAATCCTTCTATGGTGAGTTTTAAACTTTTCAAATGAGGAAACGTTGGGAAAGAGGGCATTATTAAGTTGTTTGTTCTTGGTTTGTTAGGCAATCTTTCAGAGGCATCCTCGACCTGAAAAAGAGTACCAGTCCTTTTCTCTAATTTACAACGATAGATCCCTGGATTTGGTAAGGAATTATTTATTTTATAGATCCGACTTTTTTATTTAGTCGATGTCACTTAATCATAGGGATGTATTCCGCAATGTATAGCTGCTATCCTAATTTCAGAAGTAAATCTTTGCCCCTTGTTTGGATTCTGAAATCAAAGTAGCTCTCTTTTTTCCTTAATTTCTTGGGTTCTTTTTCTACACTGGATAGTAAATAGTGTTGTTGTAGATTCACTGTTGAGACTTATTTTATTTGTGTGCAGATATGCAAGGATAAAGATGAGGCCGAAGTTTGGTTTGTTGGTCTTAAAGCAGTAATTTCACGTGGTCAGAACCGAAAATGGAAGCCAGACACAAAAGGTGATGGAACAGCATCATCTGAGACAAATAGCCCCAGAACCTACACTCGAATAAATTCTCCTATAAGTTCCGCAGTTAGCAGTATGAACAGTTTGCAGAAGGTTTGACTCACTAGCCTGCCATCTCAATCTTTTGTTTTTGAAATGTTCATTGTTTATCATGAATTGTGGTAGATAAGATCCATTGTTTTTAAAATTATTGAAGCCTGTAAGCATTCTTCCTTTTGTTCCTTCAGACCGTTAGAGATGCATATCGAAGTCGGACTCCATATGGAAGCCCTCCTCGACATGGATTAGAAAAGGGTCTTTCTGAAAGTCTAATCTACGCTGCGCCATCAAAAGTCTTTTTGCAATCTGATTCTATTGGAGGTTATCTTCATTCAGCATCTTCAGAAGGCCGCCAAGGCAGCATAAATGGTCATGCCAGGGTTGCAACAATGGATACTTTCAGAGTCAGTCTGTCAAGTGCTGTAAGCTCCTCTAGCCAAGGTTCAGGCCAAGATGATGTTGATTCAATGGGAGATGTCTTCATATGGGGAGAAGGGACTGGGGATGGTGTATTGGGAGGTGGGATGTGTAGGGCTGGAAATGAGGTTGGTTCTAAAATGGATTCACTTTTGCCAAAAGCCTTGGAGCCAGCCGTTGTGTTAGATGTTCAGAATATTGCTTGTGGAAGTAGGCATGCTGCTTTGGTCACGAAGCAGGGAGAGGTCTTCTGCTGGGGAGAGGAATCAGGAGGTCGACTTGGCCATGGAGTGGATGTAGATGCTCCGCATCCAAAATTAGTTGAGGCTCTTGCAAACACAAACATCGAGCTTGTAGCATGTGGGGAGTATCATACTTGTGCTGTTACACTTTCAGGTGATTTGTACACATGGGGAAATGGCACTCATAATTTTGGGATTCTTGGACATGGAAATGAAGTGAGCCACTGGGTTCCAAAAAAGGTCAATGGACCTTTAGAGGGAATTCACATATCTTCAATATCTTGTGGGCCTTGGCATACTGCTGCAGTAACTTCTGCAGGTCAGTTGTTTACATTTGGTGATGGAACATTTGGCGTTTTAGGTCATGGAGACCATAAAAGTGCTGCTTCACCCAGGGAAGTTTTATCACTTAAAGGATTACGGACTGTAAGAGCAGCTTGTGGAGTGTGGCACACTGCTGCAGTAGTGGAAGTTATGGTGGGATCTTCGAGCTCCAGTAATTGTTCATCATGGAAGCTTTTTACTTGGGGAGATGGTGACAAGGGTCGGCTTGGGCATGGGGACAAGGAACCAAGACTTATTCCAACATGTGTAGATGCCCTTGCTAACCATAATTTCTGTCAAGTAGCTGCTGGACACAGCCTTACAGTTGCTCTGACAACCTCAGGACATGTATTTACAATGGGCAGCTCTGTTCATGGTCAGTTGGGAAATCACCAGGCTGATGGCAAGTTCCCTGTTCGTGTGGAAGGGAAAATTCGTAATGCCTTTGTTGAGGAAATAGCTTGCGGTGCATATCATGTGGCTGTTTTGACCTCAAAAACAGAAGTCTACACTTGGGGAAAAGGATTGAATGGGCAGTTAGGTCATGGAAGTATTGAAGATGTCAATATGCCAACATTAGTTGAAGCTTTAAAAGACAAGCAAGTTAAAGGCATTGTGTGTGGTTCCAGTTTTACAGCAGCTATCTGCCTTCATAAGTGGGTTTCTGGGGCTGATCAATCCATTTGTTCAGGCTGTAGGCTTCCATTTGGTTTTACTAGAAAGCGGCACAATTGCTATAACTGTGGGCTTGTTTTTTGCCATGCATGCAGTTCAAAAAAGTGCCTCAAGGCTTCTCTGGCTCCAAACCCAAATAGACCTTACCGTGTTTGTGATAGTTGCCTTATCAAGTTGAAGAAAGCTGCGGAGAGTGGATCAACCTCTCATTTATTGGATACTAGGAGAGGAACTGCGAATCAACAATCATATGATGTCAGTCAAAAACAAGAGAAATCGGATGCTAAGACACCAGTACAGCTTTCCAGATCTTCCACTATGGAACAATTTAAGCCTGCTGAGAGTAAATCTTCCTCTAAGCGAAATAGGAAATCAGAATTTCATAGCAGTCGGGTGTCACCAGCTCCAAACAGCACTTCTCAATGGGGGAATATAAACCTTCCGACATCCTTTCATCCTGTTATAAGTTATTCAAAGAAATTTTTCTCTGCTTCTGTTCCAGGGTCAAGAATTATGTCTCGAGCATCATCACCGGTTTCAAGACGGTCAAGTCCACCACGTTCTACAACACCAACTCCAACATTATCTGGCCTTAAATCTACAAACATCATACTTGAAGATGTCAACAAGAAAAACGACACATTGGGCCAAGAGGTTGCCAAATTAAGAGTGCAGGTATGTTGATCTTCTGCATTCTTTATTGATAAGTGTGTTATGTGAAGGAAATTATCTTTCTTTCATACCTTGTTTTATATTTTCTAGTATCAAAGAGAACAAGATAGATATCTATTAACTGCAGAAGAAAGAAAAAATAATATTAATGTCCACTAATGACCAAAGGAGGTCACGGGAACTCAAAATTATATCCAGAAAAATAGAAAAGAACTAGGGTAGAAGGAACCCTAGGGACTGAAAAAGTAGCTAAGCACTAAGATGCTAAAATAGTGTGAACAGAGTAAACATTACAAACATAGCCAGGGGGAGAGTACAAGGCTCTTGAAAGTATCATACCTTGTTTTTCCGAATTCACCTGAAAGTATCATACCAGGTTTTTCCGAATTCACCTGAAAACACTCCTCACCACAGAAATCTCAGCAATCAGTATCATACCTTGTTTTATATTTTCTAGTGTCAAAGAGAATGAGATGGATATGTATTAACTGCAGAAGAAAGAAAAAAATAATTTTAATTTCCACTAATGACCAAAGTAAGTCACTGGGACTCGAAATTGCATCCAGCAAAATAGAAAAGAACTAGGGTAGAAAGAACTCTAGGGACTGAAAAAGTAGCTAAACACTAAGATGACAAAATAGTGTAAACAGAGTAAACATTATAATCATATCCAGGGGGAGAGTACAAGGCACTTGAAAGGTCCAGTTATATTGGATCATTCAATTTGATTATTAACATTCTGTTAACAGATTCGTACACTAATAAAATGTGACATATTTGCTCTGAAGTAATTTAATGTTGTTTATTCCTCTCCTAGTAAGTTTTTAGCCTGCGCTTGTAAAACTTTGGTAATATGAGTAAACATTATTTGTTTATTTGAAAAAATTTCCTGTAACTTTTTTTGGTTGGTAAACGGCCCTTTGTTGATGTAGTGGGCTCTACCTTTTGCTTAGATTCTATGAGCAACAGGTATCTATTCTGTTAAAATCACTGAGGGCTTGCAACTAGTCTGGTCTGTCGAGAGATGCTACCTAGGACAAAGTGCTTAGGCTCAGTGAACAGTGAGATATCGCAAGATAGCACATAGTTTGCCATATAAACACAGCAACATGTTCTCGGGGATCCTGGGTCTCTGAAGAAAGTGCAATTGATTTACCACTTGACCACAACCTGCTTGACAATTTTAATGTAGTTGTTCATCTGCCAGGGAATTTCTTTTTTGGTGTGGTTGTGATTTCTGGGGTCCTTATTATGTTTCGTGTTTCATCTTCTTGAATGCATGAATGGTTGTTTCTAGTGCTTATATTTTATGAGGGGCCAGATGTATTTCAAGGAATGTCAGAGCTTTAGCCTTTAACTATACCAAGGCAGCAATCAACTGTGTAGTGATTATGACAAGTACATTCTCTGATGTTTTGAATTTAAATCCATGTGTTAGCAATTTGGTCTGCCTGCAGCAATTCTAGCCATTTCCTGGATTTTTAGTAATTTGATTTACGTGTGGTAGGTTAGATTTTAGGGCCTGGAGATGTTATGCTTTGGAGAAAGATATTGGAATATTAAGACTTATCTTGAAAGAAGGCATGCATGAAGAACAAGAGAATATGGAGATAATATATAACCGCTTCTTTCGCCTTTAAGCTTATCTATTAGCTATTCTGTTGGAGCTTGACTCTTGCTTTTAGTTCTTAAGTTAACATGGCTTGCCTGATTCTTGAAAATCACTCTTCATTTTGAAATGAGGGTGCATCTGATATAACATTCCTAAAAAATACCTATATTTCCAAGTTTTAGAAAGACATGGATGTTAGGCATTGTAATTTTTATAGGTCCCAGTGTTAAGCTATAAATTGGGTACGTTAGGACATGCGTAATAACATGTTTGTACAGAGTTATAATAAAGTGATTAAGTAGTAATAAAGTGAGCCGTTCCTAGATTGGTGGGAGTTTACTATAGCGAATTCATGTTCAATTTTCTACTCCTTCCTGAATGGGCTTTACCTGGAAATCCACTAACCAACATGTCCCAAGAGTTTCGGTTGTGCTCCAGCCAAAAATTGGCCGGTATCTGTAAATGGAAGGTGAGCTGTTCATTATGGGAACATTGGGGGATTAGCATAATGCATCTCTGTCTTGTAAAATGTATATATACATGACTTATGTATGACATTGATGCATGAGTGAATGAATACAATCTTTCATTAATTCCTCCACATGCAATTTTAATGTTTAAAGGTGGTATTAAAGCATGAAAGAACAGTGCTGAAACAAAGTTAAGCACATCAAAGGTTATGAATGACCTATGAGCGTAATTCACTAATGACCAAATTCTCAAGAGTTTGAATAGTTCCGCATAACGTTAGTGACTCAGTTGTCAGTTGTCACCTCTATGTCTTGCACCCAGTGACCAGGACTTTTTGGGAAGGTCACCCATCCGAGTATGACTCTAGCTCAAACATGCCTAACCACAAAGTTTTTCTCTGTAGTCAAGCTCTCTTAGCTTGCTACTCCATTTGCAAAACGTTAGCAAGCATTATCCCTTATGAACCATTCATTCAGAGCTCCCTTCTCTTTCAAGTATGTGGGGAGCTTCAGCAGTGCAACATTATAAAAATATCATTTTCTTGGAGTAACTGTGTGGAGTATTTAATATTCAAGTGATTGACTATGACCCATCTTCCATGAGCATCATTCACTAATGACCAATTTCTTATGAGCTTGAATAGTCCAATTGAGACTAGTGACGTTCACAGGTAAAAAGGTGAAAGAGAAACTAATGAAATCGATCATATAGTGTCAATCAGCACCTTCAGAACTTGCGTCCGGTAACCAAGACTTCCCAAGAAGGTTATCCATCCCATTACCACTGTCTTAAAGGTTAACCGTTATTCACCTTCTTCATAAAGGGAAAGAGATATCATCAGAATTTAAGAGGGCAGTGGATGGTGTTCTGAGTAAAAAAGGAAGGTGACAATACTATAAAAATTTGGATTTTATAAAATAAATTAATTTTTATTAAAAAGAATGACGAAAGGGGGTAAAATAAAGTTGATAGCTAGGAGAGTATAATCATGTTGCATACAATTCATGGGGGATTGATTCGCCTACAAAACTTGACTGGCATCTGGCAGATTGAATTACAGCCTGGCAGAGAATAATCCCGTTCACTTGTACAAGTGCAATTTAACAGATGGAAAAAATTCAAGGGTGGCATTAATAATCTGGACCCATCCCAGCATGGTATTATTTATAGTTTTCCTGGCAGCAGCAGGCATACATTACTCAGCGGTATCAGACTTGTAATTTTCCAGCAGCATATCTAATGTATTCCAGCATTTGAGCGGCAGACTCAAAACACTTAATGAAAATTAATGGAGAGCATCTGACGTTGCAGACCAAACATGGCAGCAGCCTGCACTCAGTGGCTCTGAATTTCTATTTATAATGGCTGGTCAGTGGTCGATGACAATTAAAAAATACCAGCGTGGCCATAAGTTATCAGACCAGCGGTAGTTCATCATAATCATATTATTTGGATGACAGCAAAATATAATTTTTCCAGCACTCAAAGAACCAGTCTAGCAGATATTATTTGAAACAGATGTTGAAAAACTTGTTTCAGAACAACTCGGCGAGACCAGAGTGTAAGAGTTCAAGTCAGATTTGGCACAAACTTGGCAGCAGAAATCATTCATTCAGAATGAGGTTTTTTCTTTTCTGTTTTGGCATTTAAATTTGGCACAGACAAAATTTTCCAATCTGCCGGTGAGTTGGACTCGCCAGCCAGCAAAGAACTTGCAAATTACTAGTGTCTCTGACTTTTTGCTGGCGAGTTTCAGTCGCTGGAAGAGAGTCGGGGCTGAGAAGAGTTTGACTCAGATGTACTTGGATGTCTTGGCAATCTTTTCAGCTATGGTTGACAATGGTCCAGGAGCATGTTTTATTCAGAGGAGATTTAAATGCATGGAGCAGTGTATTGGTAGAATGTGGAGACAAAAGTATTTCTACCAACAGATTTCCACACACAGCAACTAGTGTCTCGAAGGTGGCACAGCATATTTTCCTGGCATCACAGAGAGGCAAAAATTGACAGTAATATATTTATGGCTTTGGAAACATAAGACAACTGAAGATGTGATATTCTTTTAATTTTCAAACAGTAGAACATGACTAGCAATAAGCAGATTTCAACGTAATATGTTTCAGAGGAATAAGAAATTCTTCAGAAGAGGAGTATTTACTATTTAGTATTAACATAGAATGAAATCTCAACATAGGGATATGCCATTGTAGCGAGCTGCAAGATAGATTGTAACATCACGTAGATAACAAGCACAAACCAAAGATGGCCCACAGAGCATGACATTGAAACCGTCGACAATGTTAGTACTGCAGTGAGGGAGGATGCTATCACTTTAACCTGGGTGTTTGCACCCCAAAGATAGCTTCTGGATTGGCAAAGATTTTTGGGGTACTGCTTTATAAACCATCTCTGACTCACAATTGTTATGTATGTGGGATTATTCACAACACACATCCTACGACGATGTTAATACACACACAATTTAGAAGAAGAGTATCTGATATGGAACAAAATCTCTGTTAGAAAATAAAGATCACAAGCCTTGATTGTTAACTGTCTAGACTCTAATCTCCTATGAGCATGCACCATAAATATAAGCAAATCAAGAGAAATAACAAGGGACAAATGCACCAATGTTATAGTGGTAAATCATAAAACCTCTACACATCCACTTTCGATTATGCATCACTTCATTAATGTTCAAAACCCCATTACAGTAAGCCTCCAAGAATTTCTTCAATGCTTAAACTCACAATGATCCACAACAAATGACCTCAAGAAGATAAATAAAGATCTCATGAGCACCTCAACATATAGTCCACAATGGAGCATTGAACTGGTTCCACCTCTCAACAATGATTTTTTTTACTGAATCAACAAACTGAGCATCGACAAATAAAAGCTGAGGTTCGAGGAGACTCTTGCGAAATGATTTCCATAGTTTTCTCAACCATGGTATCCATAACATCATAAACCTCTCCCAAGAAAGGTTTGTTCATGTTGGCACTTTAGAGAAGTTCAAATGTAAGGGATGTGAACTTGAGTAATAAATCTATCTTGCTCGACCACTCATCAAGGCATAATTTGTGCACGATAGTTACCCTCTCTGAATTTACGTGTCTCCATTTAGCCCAAAGTTGACTCACCACCATAGAAACTAATGGTTGGTTATCCTCAATAAGGTGATGCAACATGATGAAGTTTGAGACATATTTTGTCTCAGCCACTTTCAACAACTCCAACCTGGAGTATTCTCGAGATATTGCTTGAGCTTGGTGATGAATTTGACTATCTTCCTTGCTTGCCCTATGAGTTCCTTAATCCATAGAACTTTATTGTCAGTCTCTTCTAATATTAGATTTAAATTATGGACAATGCAAGGAGTCCAAAAAATGTGATCCAACCTGGACTCAACAATCAATCTTGCAGCTTTGCAAATCGATGCATTATCTGTGATAACTTGCGCCACTTTAGCAGACCCTATTTGCTGAATAGCTTTGATTAAAATGACAACAATGAATTGAGCATCCTTTACCTCCCCTAAACAGTGTTCGACCTTCATAAACATTGCTCCTTTTGGTGAAATGGCAATGATATTGATCAATGGTATATGCCTGGTATCTATCCATCCATCTGAAACAATGGTAACCTCGGAGCTGCTCCATGAAGCACAAATAGGTGTTAAATTATCCTCAACAATCTCCTTTCCTTTTTGAGCAAATTGGTTTGGAGTTTTTCATAATTAGGCCCCTTGAACACTTGAGGAACTATGTCAATTGCCCTCATCATAACTTGCAAATAAGGAGATCAAACCACGTTAAAAGGGATACCACAAGCATAGATGGCCCTTGCCACTCTTGTTTCAGCTTTTTCTCTCCTTTGAACATTCACCATTTTAGCTATTCAGCTCTCTTGAATTGCAGAAGATGARCCTTTAKAATTTTTTTGTGCTTGTTGTTGCTGAGTTGCTTTCTTCTTCCTTGCTTCACGCACAATCATTGGCTCAATCTTTGGAGCCCGAGGAATAGCATTAGCAAGCTGTYCATATCTTCTTTTAATYCTATCAGCCTCATTCTGCTCATTCCCATACTTCCTTCCTCTCTGTTAGGTGTTATAGTCCAAAATTCACTTGTTTTTGGGCAACAATGAACACCCTTTCCCTATTCATGCAAAAAATGTGCCTTCACTCTTGGGCAAGAGCCCTTATAGGGTTGATTATAGAGATTGCACTTCCATTCCCATGAACCACAGTTTGGAATTCTTGCAATCCTTTTAACATGCCTCCAAAGAGGATAGTGGTTAGTCCTCTTCTTGGGTTTAGATTTGGAGGAAGAGAAGTATCTTGGTTGAAAGCGATTGCTGCTGCAAAAAAATGAAAAAACAGATCTGCAATAAATAAAATGGATAATGGAAGCTTAAACCCTAAGAAAACACTAAATAACTGCCTAGAAAGTTTGCTGCTCACCTAAACACATAATGAATGGTTGCTAAAGCTGCCCAAAACACCACAAAATGCTTGCTGTAGCTGCTCAAAAGACCAAATTGCTTGCTGTTCACATGAACACACAGGAAATGATGGCTGTAGCTGTCCAAAACACCACTTAATGCTTGTTGTAGCAGCCTAAAAGAATGAACTCCCTCTTTCTGGAATCACTCTTGCTCAAGCTACCTAAAAGACTAAAAATCTGCTTGTTAAAATCGCCCTTGCTTGTACCATGTGAGGAAAAAATGAGAGTGAAATCCTCTTTATCATTTATTTTTTTGTTCTTAGAGGCTTCTAGAAGTCTCATTAAGGATTAATTAACTTCTAATTAGGGCTTATTATGATTTGGTGGGTCTTGACAGTCAAACATAGTCAAAATCTATGCCTAATGTCTTGGAAACATATCGTATGGATGGTGGTACAATTTGGAAATGCATTTTGCATTGTACGAAACACGTTTCACACATGCAGGACATGTGTCGGCTGTACGAAACACATTTTAGAGTTGTACCAAATGCGTTTCAATACTGGGTATGACCCTCTGCCATGCATTTCCTGCAACATAGCTGAAATATGTACAATAGTGGTCCTAATGAGTCTAACGATGCCCCATTACATGTACAATATTGTCCCTCCAATGATGTCCCAACAGTCAAAATCTGCATCTAACGTCTTGGAAACGCATTGTATGGATGGTGGTACAATTGGGAAACAAATTTCAAGCTGTATGAAATGCATTTCCCATACATGGGACATGTGTCGGCCATACAAAACATGTTTTAGGGCTGTACCAAATGTGTTTCCATACGCGGAATGACCCTCTACCATGTGTTTCCTGCAACATAGCTAAACCTGTAGTAAAGGAACAAGGAGCCACATAACCGATTATTCAAGTAACAAGAGCCATAAGTGGTCCTTATGAGTCTAATGATGCCCCATTACATGTATAATAATGTCCCATCAATGATGATCGTAAATGTAACATATCCCTCGTAATAACACAAGGTACATCCATAAATGTGGCCACTCGATAACATTACCATATATTCTAACATCCCTCCCTAATGAAGACTAGGGGAACAAATACAACAGCATAGGAAGATGGCATTACATTAACATTCCCCCTTAATGGCAACTTCATACATCCTTAATAAGTTACAAAGATAGTTGAACTTTGCTTCCATCAAGGACAAGCTATAGAGGAAAAATAAACAATACCATTAGTAATTAGATCCTCAAAATGTTGCAAAGATGGACAACTTCACTTTCGTCAAGGACCCATGCAAGCATGACCAATGCTGAGAACATCAACTTGCCCATGTTGTGCTGCAAACTCTAAATGGAATGCCATTTTGTAGCATTGTTCGTTTCCAAAATCTTCACACAAACTAACGAAGCAAACAGGGAGTCCATTTGCAAACATATAGCCTCCAAAGAACAACTTCACATGAACCTCTTCAGAATTAGTGAAGCAAACACAAGGAGACTCTAATTTGAGTGTACTGAGCCTATGCATAAATCATCAAAGTAAGAGCTGAAATCCACAACGCTGTCAAATAACAGTCGCCCAAGAGACATAGAAGATGGAAAAAAGCATGTTGACGTTGAAAGTGGTGTAATGAATGTGTAAGTTTCAATGATCAACAAGAATAGTGATTCGACAAAGTTGTAAGTGTCGATGATCAACCAAGATTGCTCCACTCATGCAAAGCAAGAACTTGACCATGCCCATAAGACGATGAAGAGGCTCAACAAGTGCTCCATACATTACATGCAACAATATGGTCTTCCCATCAGTAATGCACATGTGCCAAACAAAACACCAATTAAAGGCGGCTATCAAAAAATTGTCCAATGGAGAATGCTGCTATGATCATTAAATCGAGAAGAGCAATAAGGAGTGTATGGCTATACAATCGTTGAAACATAATGATATGAAGTCCTCAAACAACTGCTCAAATTCTGCCATGACTAGTCATCAAGCCAACTACAAAAAATCCTTGTAAATGGTACCATTCCAAGCTTCCACCTTTTACGACACTTCAATATAGATCTGTAAGAAGATGAAATAAAATAAGATAATTTTATTGATGTCCAATGAATGACCACAAAAGTAGGTCAATGGGATTGAGTGCATCTTGTTATCACACAATCTTGCACCCTAGTGCAAAGCCTTCACAAGGAACAAATGAGTGGAACATTAGAAGTGTTACCACTGTCAGCTAGGCAACAACTTCTCTCGTTTTTGTGAAGGATGGATCAAACATAAGAGAGGCTTCCCTAGTAGTCTCTAGGGTTCCTAATGCAAGACACAATCAAGTCTAATGTCTCTTATGTAGCTACCTAATTTACCACCAATTTATTATGATACGAGAGTCAAACAATAGGTGGATACTTCAAGGTAAATTTTCAGATTTAAGATATTCAATTCTAGGGCTGTTTTTGAGGGTTTATTATGTGATTACTAAGTAAAATATGTCCCCAAAACAATACAGATCTGAAAATTACCCTAGGCTGTCATAAAACTTGTAATAAAGATAAGAAAAATGCAGCATAAAACATGTTATAACAGTAATACAATTTAGCCCCTTAAACAGATTGCAATCAAGTGAAATTTAGGGCTAAAGCAAGGGGTAAAACTAGGGTTTCAAGTAACTTGTTAATTCTGAAAATTTAACAGCTTGTAACAAGCCCAAAAAGACCAAGATGTCCAATCCTAAAAGGCTGCAATAAAAACCAGCAAGGGCAAGGTTTAAAGAGAAATGATTTTTAGGTCAAAAATATGCGTGGAAACCCAAGACATCTAGGGTTTTTGACGGTTGGAAATTAAATATAAGCTGTTAAAACTCTAGAATTATCCTAAAACAGAAATAAAATTTGAATTTTAGAATTTATGATTGATTAGATGGGAGAAGACTAGTGCTTACTTTTTTTTAGGGCATATGGTGTCAACTAAGGACTCCCTTGAGAGGATGTAATTAGATCTAGGGTGATATCTAGGGTTGTCTCCTACAAACCCTAGAAGACCCACCTAGTGCCTTACAAAATAGTTCAAGGGAATATACTCCACTAGTGATCTTCCAAGAGTTATGAAGAAGGGACTTGTTCAAGAAAGACACCAAGAGAGTGCACCACCACCACTAGAGAGGTACAACTACACTTAAAATCATCCATAAACAACATCCAATAGATCAAGTGAGACCACTTACTCAAGAAATTGATTCGTCTTCAAAACCCTAGCCAAGAGCATCCATGAAATTTGAAAAGCAATCCACAAGGCGTCATCCTCAAGAAGTTGCTCTAGTTATCCACTCATAGCAAATATAGAAGAGAAGAAGTAGACAAGTAATGTTTTCCACAAGTTCTAGCAATGAAGTTATCTACTCATAGCAAATATAGAAGAGAAGAAGTAGACAAGTAATGTTTTCCACAAGTTCTAGCAATGATTCACAAATGAGAAGTGCTTTTCTATTTATAATGATCTGGCATCCTTCTTATTAAAATAATAATATTTTCCTAGCTTAAACTCTAAGAAAATATAAAAATGCCTTTATCTCTTTACAAGCCCTAGAGATATGGTTATAATTGTTAAATTTATAAGCAACTGCAAGAGCCATTCTCCTGGAGGATGGCTAAGACCCTAGACGAGATCTAGGGCCCCCAGTGCCCTCCTGGGGTACTTGGTCTGGGACCAAACAGTCAGTGCCATGACAAAAGACCCTTGTTAGGGCCCCTAGTATACGACTGGGGTTCTTGGTCTAGAACCAAGCAGTAAAGACCCCTGAGAGGGCCCCCAGTATACGACTGGGGTTCTTGGTCTAGGACCAAGCAGTTAAAGCCCCTAGACAAGCCTAGGGCCCCTGGAAATGTCCAGGGTACCCATGCATATGGCATGGGTT
>JASDQU010305978.1:0-11103 GCA_032191745.1 Picea mariana | reverse complement strand
AAAGTAAAAGTCACTTGGAGAGAAAAGGTGAACAAGGGTATAAAAGAGAAATAGGGGCCTCTATTCTCTCATTATGTTGTTTATCATTTTGATGTTTGGCTTCTTGCTAGAGAGCCCATGCACTTGGGGGTTTTGAGGGTTTTGACTGAACAAACCCTAGAGATCAGCTCTGTGGTGAAAGATCCCACCCAACCTGGTCCAAACTTGGTCACGAAGGTGAAAGATCCCTCCCTCACCATTCTACATCAGTTCTATCTCAGTCACAGGTGGATTCTACAACAACTACAGGTTCAGAGAGAAGTGGTGCGCATCATTGAGGGTTTCCAGCAGGAGGGCACACTTGAGGAGTTAGTTCAGTTTGATTTGGCCAAGGAGAAGGAGACTTGGGGGGTTTTGCTATTAAGATAGCTTGGTAGAGGCCATAGTGCCCTTCTTGGCCTACCTTGGATGTGTTTTGGTTGAGTATTGATTTATTATGAGTGGTACGATTTCTCCTAGTGAAAGGTGCAATCTCTGAAGTGGATCTATTTATTTTGAGGGCACAAACTCCATTCTTCAGCAAGGGAACTCCCCTAAGACCTCAGATCTAATCTTCTCAAGGCTTTTGGTTGCTATTGAAGCCAATGAGGAAGAGGGCCGAAATCTCCCTACAGCTACAGCCAGAAACTAGTGCGCAACTCATCCAGTTTGAGGGATTGGCACTCCAGAGGGCAAGGAACTCAACTTGTCATTCATCTCTTGCATCCATTTGGCCTTTGGAGGCTTGTATCTTCTCCTCTTGGACTTGCTTGAGGGTTATTGTCATTTTGATACTAGATCTTAGCTATATTGTCCCAGATCTGTAGATCTATTGTATCAGGATCTTCTACTATTATGAATAATATCAGATCTGAGGTATTTGTGCTATTTACTTGAGTTGCTTCTGTTGTATTCGTTGAGTATATGTTATTGGCTGCAATACTATCTTTACTTACTGCAAACACACAATAAAGCCATCATTATAAACCCCAACACAACTCAAGAGCATAAAATCATCAAAGTGTTTGACAAAATGCCACAACCATAAATCACATAAAACACAATAAAAACTCAATGTTCCAATCAGATCTGGTTGGGAACATTACAGTGGTATCAGAGCGAAGATTCCTCCCAGCCTGAGGGGTCTTCCATAAGAAGAGATGGATTTTATGGACTTTGATAGAGAGATTGTATATTGTGAAAGGGAATATTACACCCTTAGTGAGAGATTTAGGGCTCAAGTAACATTCCAACAATTTGTATCCATAAAAAATCCTAGGTGGAGCAAAGATGAGGTTACACATTGGGTCAACATTGCAGAGGAAAACAAAACCAAAGCCAAAGCAGTCAAGGAGGTAGATACATCACTACCAACTAGCAGATGGAATGAAGCACAGATTGATCCTACACCCATTAGGAGCAGGGGACTTTGCTACAGTTGCAAAGAGCCTTGGGAGCCAGATCACAGATGTAGGGGTAAAGGGAAGGTACACATTGTTGAGGTGCACTATGACAGTGAGGATGAGGAGAGGCATCAGGATGCAACCATAGATTCCTATTTGAAGCAGTCTGATGAGGCTAGTGATTCTTGTGCATATAAGGGGCAGTTGGATGGACATGATGATAGCACATGTTCTTTATCTTCCACATCAGGCAGTGTTGAGGATTCAATCATTCAACACTTCAACATAGTGGTGACACGTGTGAGGATTCATATGTGTTAGCACTTAGACATGATGAGATTAGGAGATTGGATGACCTACCCTTGCATGTAGGCATGGCTTCCAGGAAGTCGTGCATGGAGGATGATGAGCTTTCTATGATGACAGTGACACATTTTTCATCTTCGTAGACAGCTATGATAGCCATGACACATGAGGGATAGCCACGACACATGAGGATATCAGTGACATTTCTGATATGGTGGAGGAGCCTTGTGTGAGAATTGTACACCAGGGACATATGGACCTACAGACCCAGGAGGAGAGACATGACTTGGAGACAATTGACCTTACACATACCTATCAGTATGAGGGGAATGAGTCACCTCTTTTGGAGATTCCATTGTTAGATCAGGTTGTGGAGACTGACAGTTGGATGGGATACTCACTTCCAGGACCGGTCTATAGTGAGGAGGATGCACTCTTTATTGGTAGGGATGACCATATCTCATGTCTAGACACATCTGTATGGGATCCAGGTGCAAATGACGTTAGCAGAGTGAGAGCACATGAGGATATAGCTGCCCATACATGATACAGTGTGATTCAGATGGGGGTAGCAGTGGGTGATGGTGTGTAGTGGCATACAAGAGGACTCGGTAGCATAGTAGATAGTGGGCAGTTCGGTGCCTTATCTTTGGAGGAGTGTGTTGTTGAGGATTCCATTGTTGACATTTGCAGTGCGAGGCATGAGGTAGCACCTCAGCAGGATTGTGTTAAGTTTTGAGCTATTATTAGGTTTCTTTTCAATTTACTAGATAACCATAGCATAGATAGGATCACTGAGAGAAATACAATCACAAGATACACAACATTTATCCTGGGAAACCCTCATGGGGGAGAAAACCCAACAAAACTTCCTTAATATAGATAGCCAATACAATGCCAAGACAATAAACGAAAACACTAGAGAATATCCAACATTGAGCAATGCGCCTCTCTCTTCCTTCTTCTCCCAACTGCAGCTACCAAACTTGCGCATTTGTTGAGCGAATGAGTGAGTGAACAGATGAGGCGCTAGCCTCCTTTATTTATACTAGCTGGCAAGCGCTGAAAGGTGTCTCTTTACTGGGCAGGGCCAACTTCTCTTCTTAGTGGTTAAAACCACTTTAATTAGGCCTGGGGACGACTTCTTAATTAGCATAATATAGTTAGGGTTTGACCAATCCATAAAAGGGGATTTGGTCATTTACAATACCCGACATGATCAATCCACAAAAGGGGATTGATCTAATTAATAATGATTCAGTAATAAATAGAGTACTCTTTGCAGTTACAATATTTCAACACTCCCCCTTAACAAGAAGGGTATTCTACAAACACAACTCAATACAACATCATCAGGAGAGAGAGAGAGAGAGAGAGAGAGAGCAACAACATCAACAACGTCTGGAACACCGACTGGCACATCTATAAATCATTGGAAGTTTTTCTCATCATCATTGTTCACAACATGGAGCTGGAGTAGCATCATCATCTTCATCAACATGAGGCTAGAGTATCATCATCAACATCTTCAACGAGACGCTGAAGTGGCATCATCATCATTTTTAGCAAGAAGTTGAAGTGGCATCATCATTATCATCTTCAGCAAGAAGCTGAAGTGGCATCATCATTATCTGCATCAACATGGATTAGTATAACACTAATACATCATCATCAATAACAATGCGAGGTTGATACAACATTAACAACAACATCATCACATCACGAAGGCTGGAGCATCAACAACAACATCATCACAGCACGAAGGCTGGAGCATCAAAAACATCAACATTAAGCTAGAAATCTTCAGCACGAAGCTGGTATCTCATCAACATCAACATCAACACTAAGCTGGAAATCGTCAGCACGAAGCTGGCATCTCAACAACATCAGCACAAAGCTGGAAATCTTCAGCATGAAGCTGGCATCACAACAACATCAACACGAAGCTGGAAATCTTCAGCACGAAGCTGGCATCGCAACAACATCAGCACAAAGCTGGAAATCTTCAGCATGAGGTTGGCATCTCAACAACATCAACACGAAGCTGGAAATCTTCAGCACAAGGCTGGCATCACATCAGCGTCAGCATGAAGCTGGAAATCTTCAGCACAAGGCTGACATCAACACTACTCCCCCTTTCGTGGGAGGTTCTTTCAGACTATACCAAGCTTGTCTCGAAAGTGCTCAAACTTTACATGAGATAGCGGTTTGGTCAACACATCTGCAACCTGCTCATCCGTGCCAACATAATGGAGCTTTATCACTCCTCTTTGCATCATATCATGAATGAAGTGATACCAGATCTTTATGTGCTTCGATTCATCATGGAACACATCATCTTTATACAACTCTGGTTATCGCATAGGATCACAGTGGCTTCCATCTCCAGATCTAATAGATCTGTCAACAACATCCGAAGCCATATGGCTTCACAACTGGCGGAACATGCTGCAATATATTCTGCTTCTGCCGTGCTGAGAGCAATACTGGATTGCTTCCTACTTTGCCATGAAGTCATGGCTGACCCCAGACTGAAACAACATCCTGAAGTGCTCTTTCAATCTGAATCAGTGTATCCATACAATCTGAATCAGTGTATCCATACAATCTGAATCAGTGTATCCATACAATCTGAAGTCATGATCTCTAGTATAACAGAGACCAAAATCCAATGTACCCTTAAGGTATCTCATCACATGTTTTGCACCATCAAGGTGAACACGTCTGGGTTCTACCAGATACTGATTCAAGGCAAAACATATATCTAGCCTGGTATTCGTCAGATACATCACCGAACCAATAATCTGTCTGTACAGAGTAGCATCAACCAATTCTGATTAGGTATCTACCAGGAGCTTCAACTTCGTTTCCATGGGTGTGTACATGGATTTACATTTCAACATGTCAAACCTCTTCATTATTTCAAATGCATACTTCCCTTGGCTAAGGAATATCTTCTCTGGGTTCTACCTAAGAGATAATGCATTAGGTCTTTCATCAAACTCTGTAGTGAGATTCTTCTGCAAGCTGTGATGAGCTTTTCTTCATCTTGTCAAGAATATATCATCTACATATAGTAGCAACAATATAACTGGCTCCTCATTCATAACCTTGAAGGAAAGGTTAGAATCAGTTTTACTCTTGGTAAAGCCCAAACTCTTCAGAAAACTATCAATCTTGCCACACCAAGCTCTTGGAGTTTGCTTCAATTTGAAGACATGAGTCTTTATGTCTTCAACTTCAAATCAAATTTTCACATCACTTTGTAGTTTGTACCAATCTGGTACACTTGCTCAGCTGCAACTCAATCTGCACAATCATGTGCTAGCTCTATGTGCTTTCTGCAAAGCACTATCTGTCTCACTGTCTGGGAGTATGTCCTCTACTCTCTCTGCAACTGTTCCTCTGGAAGTGGGACACTGCACCCAAGCACTCTTTTCTATTATTATTTCATCTTTATTTGTCCTTGATGATGAGTGGAGTGTCCACTCAAAATGTTGGACGTTTCAAAATGTTATACACAATTTATCTCCAGAAAGCTCAAGCAACATTATGACTAACTGTGAAAACCTACACACTCATATTCACTCAAAAGATGTCAAAAGTCATGTCTAGGGGCTCCAAAGTGAAACTTTCCCTCCAAAGGGTGCAACATTTCATCGTCCAAGTGTAAAGCCATCTCCAAAAGGTGTAACATCCCTTCAAAAAAGTGCCATGTTCTCCCCAAAAGGTGCTAGGTCCCTCCCAAAAGGTGCTAGGTCATCTCTACAAGGTGTGACATCTTCAAAGAAGCCCAATGACCTCAAAAATAAGTGGGACCTCCATAAAGTGTGCAAGGGGCCTCCTCAACATCCTGCAAAGGACCAAGGTTCATATCCATGTCATATTTATGCAAAGTATGTTGTCCAAAGAGTGGCTCAAGTAACCCAATATGGCCATCATTCTGGGGGCATGCACACAAGTCTAATGCGACATACAAAGTGAGTCATGTCAAATGTAAATGCCATTAGGTAGGTCACATCAAGCATCATCTTCGAACTTCACAATAACTCATAGAATTCATACAATTTGCCAAGTTTAGGTATGGGAGGATCATGATTAGCCCCTATTACATGTACTTGTACCCAAGAGATAAGTATTTCCCAAGAAACCCATCAAGGAGCATGTGTAATGATAGATGGTATGGTTTGGGGGTTAACTTCATGAGTGGTATAGTCATGTGAGGTTATGTAAGATATTCATTCACATGAGTGCCTTTGTAGTGAGGGAGCACTTATGCATTGAGTTTCCTTTTCCTTGATACTGTATCTTTCCAATCCCCTTTTTTCCTTTTTCTTTATTCATTTAACCTTTTATGGATTTTGAATGTCGTTTTACTTCATTTAGTCATTTTTAAGATATGCATTCATTGCATAGTATTTGGGGTGATGGCCTTGTTATCGCACAAGTTGTAGGTTGGGCAAAGCCCGAACCAACCACCAAATGACAACAACTTTGAGAGCACCTACCCACTGCCACCTTAAGTAGGTGTTCCCATTGTTGTTTTTCTTCATATTAGATAAGATCGATATATTATTACAATGATGAGTGTTCCATATATAAAGAACATATGGTGACCATCCATGAAAGGACGTGTCCCTTGGATAATCAATAACTATTTATTATTATCATTTACTTATTATATATACTATTTAATAATCAATAATTATATTATTAATTATTAATCTAAGAGAATGTCTTCCTGATGTTGTCCAAACATCAACACTCCCTCTCAACGAGGGAGACATTCTGCATCATGCCAAGCTTGTCTCTGAAGTATACAAACTTCACCCTAGACTCATGATACTTGTCTGTCAATCTTGGGAGATGTCTCTCTCCCACCTGAACCAAGGAGAAACTCCTTCTCCAGCTCTCCCTCCGAGCCAATTGACTCTCTTTGAGATCAGGYTCACTCTGGATCTGCAGATAATAGCATATAGCATCTTGAGTCTTTATCATTCCTTGTCAAATCACCATGACTAGGACAAAGACCACACCAGGATATTTCAACACAAGTACACACCTATGAGTGAATGTCAGCCTGATGCTAACTGACACGTGGAAAGCAGTTCAAGCACCTCGAGTCCATATTATTCCTTGCCATGATCAAGGAAGGACTATGTTTGGGCCCATTTACCACAAGTCCACCTTTATGATAAATGTATCCTATCTCCCTTGGTCTGCAACCCAATCTAGGAGAAGGTCCGTCCGATGTTGAAACATCAACACTCCCTCTTAGCTAGGGAAGTATCTTTCCATAGTAGTACACAACTATTGTCCAAAGACACACAGTCTCCACCAGTGGCACACAACCACCATAGTAGCAAAAGGTTTGTCACACATGGCACTCCCATGTGGACTTCTAGAGGATAGTTCCTCTAGGAACAGTTAGGGTCAACTCCCCATAGTGTGTGACGTCAAGGTCAACTCCCTTGATATGTCCTCATGTGCTCTCCACAAGGGACGTGTCCTCATGTGCTCTCCACAAGGGACATTGGGCTATAAGCCAAAACACACTTATCCCTTCTCGGATAAGTGTCCTCACAGATCAACTCAACTCAACTCAATTCATAGAGGAATACGATATGGAGAATGTCTGTCACACATGGCACTCCCATGTGGACTTCTAGAGGCTACTCCCTCTAGAAACACTAGGGTCAACTCCCCATAGTGTGTGACGTCAAGGTCAACTCCCTTGACATGTCCTCATGTGCTCTCCACAAGGGACGTTGGGCTATAAGCCCAAACACACTTATCCCTTCTCGGATAAGTGTCATCATAGATCAACTCAACTCAGTCATAGAGGAGTATGATCTGGAGAATGTCGTAGGAAGCTGCAAACATCAACACTCCCTCTCAGCGAGGGAGGCATTCTCTACCACACCAAGTCTTTCACGAAAGTACTTGAACTTCGTCCTGGTTTGGTAAGAACATCAACAACCTACTCATCTGTAGGAAGGTACTGCACCAGTACTTCCTTCCTCTGCGCCATGTCTCGGATGTAATGGTACTTGATTTCAATGTGGTTCGATTTGTCATGAAACACTGGATTCTTTTGAGATCTTCACACAACTTTGGTTACCATAATGAATAATGGTGGAATCCAACACATGTTCAGATAAATCTGCAAGAAGCTTGCGAATCCACACTGCTTCACGGACTGACATACTTAATGCAATGTACTATGCTTTTGTTGTGCTCAAATCCACAGAAGTCTGCTTCCTGCTACACCAGGAAACCATGGAAGATCCCAAAGTGAAGCAACACCCAAAGGTGCTCTTTCTATCCATTGTTCTCCTTGCCCAATCATAATCAATATATTTATGCCATATCATATCAATACTGGAAGTATATCTCAGACCATGTCCAACTGTGCCTCGCAGGTATCTCAACACATGCTTTGCAGCAATCCAGTGTGTCTATCTCGGCTGACTCATAAAATGGCTAAGTGCACTCACTGCATAACAAATATTTGGTCTAGTGTTAACCGGATACATCAATGATCCAATCAACTATCTGTACAGGGTCAAATCAATCTCGTTGGAATCGGAAGAAGACACACTTAATTTTTTCAAATTCATCACCATTGGTGTAGTCATGGGATTAGAGTTCAACATCCCAAACTTCTTCAATATCTCAACCGTGTACTTCCCCTGATTCAGGAAGATCTCATCAGTTCTCTGCCACATCTCTAGTCCCAAGAAGTAGTGCATCATACCAAGGTCCTTCATCTCAAAATCAGAGGCCAATGCATACTCGCATTCAACAATAAGGCTCTCTGTACCGGTGAGGAATAAATCATCAACGTAGAGGGCCAAAATCAGGGACTCACCATTAATAGTCTTTTAGTACAGGTTGGGATCTACAACACTTTTGTTGAAGCCCAAAATACCAGGTGTCCATCAATCCTTGCATACCAAGCTTGAGGTGGCTGCTTGAGTCCATACAATGCCTTCTTCAACTTGCACACATGAGACTCCTTCTCATGTATCACAAAACCATCTGGTTGCTCGATGTGTACTTCTTTCTCAATCTCTCCATTGAGAAAGATTGTCTTTACATCCATCTGATGTAGTCTCCAACCCATGGATGTTGCATGGGAAATAATCATCCGGATATAAGTGTATTGAGTAACAGGAGCAAATGTCTCCTCATAATCTATTCCCTCCACCTGAGAGAATCCTCTAGCAACAAATATCATTTTGTGCCTCTCGATGCTCCCGTCAACTGTGTGTTTGATCTTGTAGATCCATTTGGAAGTCACTACATACTTCCCCTCAGGTTTCAGAATAATATCCCACACATTATTCTTCATGATGGACCGATACTCCTCCATCATGACATCTCTCCATATTGGATGACTAGTTGCCTTCTCATAACAGGAAGGCTCAAAATGAATGATGTGGCTCATAGCACGAATATCTTTGAGGTGTCTTTCTCACTTGGAAGGTACCACGAGGAGTTGCATGTCCTTTTGCCTCCTGCAGAGTCTGACAAGCCCATGCAGATCTCTTCCAACCTATTGCAATATCTTTGGGAACATTAACTGGAGCTACAGGATCAACGTGATCAATTTGATCAATAGGATCAACTGTCTCCCTCTGAACTGCTAGAGCGTGAGCGGGAGAAGGCACCATCTATTCCTGTCTCTCACTATCTAGATCTCGTGAAGGATACCTCCTCCTCAAGGATAACATCTCTGCTCACCTCGATTTGTCTCTGACTAGGGATGTAGATCCGATATGCGTTCAAAGACTCACCATACCCCACAAATGTACACTTTCTTTCTGAAGGGTCTAGCTTGGTCCTTTTCTCCTTGGGTACATGAATGTATATTGGACACCCAAATACCTCGAAGTGTCCAACCTCAAGCTTCACTCTGGTGAAGGCCTCCTTGGGCGTCATGTTCCTCAAAGTCTTATGAGGACTTCTGTTCTGAACATACATTGCAGTCATGGATGCTTTTGCCCATAGAAACATAGGTAAATGGTGATCATGCTAAGTCATCTTGGACTATACTTGATATATTGAGGTTCCCTCATGAAACCAACGTTCTCAGGAAGCTAAAAAACATCAACACTCCCTCTGGAGCTGGTGGTGACTCCTCCTCTGTCTCTACTCCCTTTGACACTGAAGGTAGTTCTTCCTCTTTCTTTGGAGGTAACTCAATCTCTGCTCCCTCTGGATGTAGTACCGTCTCCCTCTCAAGGAGTGCCTCTACATACACTGGAACTGCTGCCATGTCTGCTTCCTCAACATCTCATGGCTCGACTCATGTATTGGCACTGCTGCACATGCTCTCTCTGAGTCTCATAATGTGTTTGCCTCCTCTATTGGATCTACCATAGTTGTGCTACAGTCGGTCTTGACTCGCTGTATCCATGATCATTGGAACTCTCTCTGCTATCTTGCATGGTCCTGTCCTGGGAGGTACATTGCTCCTAGAGACTTCTTGTCTCTGAGCATCATGTCTGGCAATGTCTCTCCTTTATATCATGTTGGAAGGTCTTTTCCTCCATGTCTGCCTCCTGCGAYTGTCATTATGGCTCCTTCTTAGAGCTATTACCTGTGACCTTCCCGGAACAAAAAAACAAGAACAACAAAAARCATCTCCTAGAGGAGATCAATTTATCTTGTGCACAACTATATACAGTGACTCTCCAAATAATATGTTTTCTACTATGACCAACACACATCCATCATATACTCGATATCATACGGCTACCAACACACATTCATCATATACTCGATGTCATACGGCTACCAAGACACATCCAGCATATACTTGATGTCATATGGCTACCAACACACATCCATCATATACTCGATGTCCTACGACTAACCATGTTGATTTTCTAGTGTTAAATTAAACAAGCACAATTTTCCGCAAGTGGTAATTACTTCCAATGATATACGATATTAATTTAGTAAACACTAGAACATCACTAAGTAACACGGAAAATTTCAACTTCTTACTCTCTTCCTTAGATCACTTATCCCACGTGAGAGAGAGAAAAAACATGTGTGTTTATTGTTGTGTCTTTTTATAGTAATATTAGATTGATCCAATAACAAAAGACACATCTCTTTGAAAATTAAATTAAATTTTCTTTCTTATAAAATAGTTGGCGAATACCTCAGTAACTACCCAAAGATTAATGCATTTGACTTTGTTAAATTGTTCCTCCATAATTCATGCGATTCTTTGCATAAATATAGGTAGAAGTAAATATGCAGTACATTCCTCATATTTAGGTAATTAGACATTTTTACTAGAAATTACTGCCCACCATAATTTATGGAATTCTTTCTATAATTTAGGTAGGAGTAAAAAGTA
>JASDQU010305977.1:86589-100054 GCA_032191745.1 Picea mariana | reverse complement strand
AGTATTTCCAACACGTTTCTCTATCGCAGTTCGGGAGGGTCCAGATCGACGTGCAATCAATGGGGATTCTTGCACTCCTCTTGTCGACAAAGCTTGTGCTCCTGTGGACATGACCTTCTCATCCATGAGGTCTATGAGAATCTCTTCGATGGATTTCTCTACTGCGCTAAAGTCACCCAACATACATGTTTGAGATCGGATATCTCAGGTCGGTGAAAAATTAATCAAGGTAGTAGAATGGATGGAGAGGTTACAATAAGCACAGCGCAGTAATAGTAAGCTCTCTGTGGTCTCAAATAATCACAATTGGCAAAAGTGTTCTCGGTGAGACATGCAAGGGACTAAATAGACAATGTCGTAATGGTTTCCTACAATGGGTAGGAGTTCCTTAATCAATGCAATTTCATCTGTTATGGCGCGGTCTCAACGGTCCAATGGCGAACATCCCGGCAGTAGTTGTGTTTCTAGTCGTTCTGGAGCATCGTTCTAATGGTCAGGACGCCTCCAAAAGTCATATTTCTTATCCATGGTGAAGTGCCAATCTATGTTGATGTGATATTTTAACGAGGTTCACATTCTGCAAGCCTTCCTTCTTTGAATTCCTCTCTGGAACCTCTTGCAATTTTTCTAGATTTTCTTTCTTCTTACTGAGATTTCTATCTTTCTTTCCTGTGATCTACATCTCTGTATTCCTCTTTCCATTCTTGTTCTTATCTCCTCTTGGCATAGTAACTTCACACTGTTGAGGGTCTTTCACAAGGTCCGAGGATAATACTGATTTTCTTACTGTTTCTAGAGTGGGTGCTCTACTCTCTTGTATGGATAAGTTCCCTAAGTCTTCTTGCATTCTTTCAAATTCAACAACTAGGTCTCTGGCCCTTAGTTGCTTAGACTTGTCCTCTTGTTCTTCTAGTAAGCGTGTTGTTCTCTTAGCCATGAAATCCCTTAATTCTTGCTTTTTTTGTTCTAGGGATTCCTCTTCCTCTTTCCTTCAGATCTGATATTTCTCAATCCAAGTCCTTCCTAACATAAGTGCAAAGGGACCATTGTTCTCAGTAGACTTAATGACCTCAAATTCTTATTATGGAAATGCTCCATGAGAAATCATAGTTACATGCGTAAGTCTTCCACATAGAGTTATCAACTTTCCTTTAAACAATCCTATTCCTCCCAGTGAAGGAACCATAGTAGGCTTTCCTAATATTTCCCAAGTACTTTCTATCATAATGTTCACCTGCGTTTCTGCATCTAATACATAGTCTATGTCAAAGTCTCCTATTCTTGTTTCTATGCACTCTTTCTCTTTTAAAATCTCTGATAAACTGATGTCTCTATGAGAATTCAGTGTTCCATTCATCTGCAATAATATATCCTCTAATTCTTTATGGTTCTTTAGAATATTCTTAGTCTCTTGACCTTCCTCAAGGTTTTCTTGTCTCATATTCATCTTTTCAACTTTAGCAATCATTCTAGGGCAATCCAAAACTACATGGCCTATGGATTTACAAAAAAGGCAAATAGTACTTCTACCAGGGCATTCCTTAGAAAGATGTCTCGCTCTTCTGCAACTATAACAAAGAGTCAATCCTCTTTTTCTCTTAAATGATCCCCAAACTTTCTTGTACTGCGCACTGGGATCACAGTTATGGACCTGCAAAAAATTATTTCTAGGATCCTGCATCCACTTGTTACTCCAAAAAAATTTTCTATGCATAGGGATAACATATCTTTCACTATTTTTATTAGATATATTAATATCATATCTTCTTTCTTTGAGTTGTGCCCTAGTTTTCAGACTAGGACCAAATCTATCAAACATACCTAGATCCATTCTTTCAAAACAAAAATTTCCACTTATCTTACCTTCATTAGAGCACAAAGATTTAATATCTTACCTCTTTTCTTTAGATTGAACTTCTATTCTTAGCATGGAGCTTCACAAGTCAAGTAGAGTATTGCACACTACAGCAACAGATCTACGCACAGAGCTTTCTCTTTTCCTCAGTTCCTAGAAATCACAGTTTCAAGTCCCGACAATGGAACCATTTTTTGGCACAGGGGAAGACCCGAGGTTCAACGCTACAACAGCACACCAACAAAACCCTAACTACCAGCCCTTTCAGAAACACCTGCGAAGCAAATGAAGTCTCACCCGAGGTAGAGGCAGGTGGGGTTGCAGGACTCAAGTGTCTACAACCTAGCTAGGATATATATTTGTGATTACAATACTTAACAGAGCACTTAGCAGTTAATATTCATTAGCATTTAACCCCTATTCACATCGCAGGTAAAACCCTAATTACAGAGAAACACAGTATTCAACAAGAACTAACACACCCAAGTACTTAGCACTTATAAATACAACAAATCTAGCATTCATTTACATTACTAAGAAATAATCTATTATATCATATGCATCTAACATACATAAATATGACAGCACTAAGCATAAATCACATCAATCACACAAAGAAACCATAACACAGGATATACATGGTTCACCCCCAGCGTGGGGCTACGTCCACCAACTCTCCGTCTTCTTTATTATCTTTCTTCAATCTCCTTACATGCATAGAGCCTCAAAACCAACTCCACATAGGACAGGAGAGCTATGCGCACCTCGCCAGATCCTCCTTCCCCTAGCTAGATCACAAAACAAAGCCTTTGCATGACCTCTTACAATCACTTGCACTTAGCTCTGCAAGCCTTACATAGTATGCACCGAGCGTTCACAACTATTCGCACTTAGCTAACATTAGAACTAAGACATCGACATTTCTTACATCGCCTAGCTACTTATTTATACATTACAAAATAGGCCTAAACATGGGTAAACCCATGGGTCAACATCCCATACTCGTTACATAAACCCTAAACCCAAAATAAGCCCGCAAAATGGGGCGAGATCTCGTGATCTTCGCTTCACTTGGCGCTCAGTCTTCAACCAGCCTGTCGAAGTCCCAAAATTGGTCAACCATGACCAGTGTTTCCACAAAACCTGGTCAAGGGCCAACAATGCAGTTGGGGGGAGATGTTGGGTGCAAAATTTTCCCCTTTTTCCTTATCATTTCCATGCCATTTTGGCATTTTCATCTCATTCTCTTTTATTAATTCATCCCTCAATCCTATTGTTTACATTTCCTATGAGAACATCAATCCTAGTCCCTGAAGCAAGTACAATTCATAATTCATTATTCATTGTGTTATGTTAATTCATAGTTTACTTATAAACTAGGATGATGTTTCCTAATTTGGGTAATTACTGATGAATTAATAAGAATGAATGCAGATATGTTGGTGTTGAAACCCCTGGTTGAAACACTTTGTTGAAACATCTAGTTGAAACATGCATGAAGAAGACTATGGCACCACCAATTGACTCTCCCCGTGGATATAACATATACAACTAGTAGAGGGTGATCTTTTGGAGATTAAAATTACCAAATCTTATCTAGGGAATCGTGCAAGTTTCCACATCATTGGATAAAAATTGAAGCGTCGATTTCTAAGTTTCTAATTTTTTTTATTGTAATCTTAACAGTCTTTTTTTTAAGAAGTTATGAACAACTTGAGAATCAAAATATTCTCAAGATTGTTCGAACTACTAGTAGTTTCATTATATTCTGAGAACTTGGCTTGGTTTAAAATATGTACAGAGTGTTTACGCTAGGGATTCAATCCTTGTTTTCCCATTGAGAACTGGAGAATTAACATTGTATCTAGAAATTTAATCTCTTAATAAGAAGTGGAAATGTTCAATTGAATTTATGTTAGTGATCAATTCTTTTTAGTTTTTTTATAGGAAACTCTATAATTTGGAGGCAAGGGCCCACCTCCACATGGAGCTCACCTCAATCGATTGTTATTTTTCTCTTCATGTGCATGTCACATGATAAATCAACAACTTAACCTTTTTCTGCAGTTTTTATGATTAATGTTGTTGAAGCAGTAAGTATTTTTGGATTGATGTTGTTGAATAGATTACAATTGTTGTTGTAACAATTTGTTATCTTGAAAGTGTAATATTTCTTGCATGGTTCAGTTAGTACTTGTCACTTGATGATTAGTATTTCTTTTACATCTCAACCATCTCATGGAATGATATCATAGATTAAGTTCTCTACTATTTATTGTTGAGCCAGATCTAGACGGAGGTGTGATTGTGGATTTATAATTTAATGAAGTTACAATTTATTTGAAGTGAGAATTTTATTTATGCAATCATAGAGTCGATATTTTAAGAGGATTTAACTTCTTTCAAAAGTGATATGGATATTTTATTTCATTTCATCTTAGTGGTTTATTTTCTGCAATGAGTGGTTTAGTGGTGTAGGATTAATTCAGGAGTTAGATTTAGAATTGTTCAATGAGAAGGAAATCTATAACAGTCTCAAAAATTATCACAGATTGAGTAGTTGTTATGGAAATATTCCCCTGTGGACAGGTGAACATTCCCTTGGATTATTGACCCCTAAACCAAGACAGAAAAACACAAGTGGACACTAACATCCCTTTGAATTTAGTTTAACTAATTAGAAAGAGAGAGAGGGAGAACATGTGTGATGTACCTAGTTTCAAAGTTTGTCCTCGCTGATTCCAATATGAGATTGATCTCCAAACTCCATAGTACAACTTGATACCTGCAATACAATAGAAAACAAATAGAAACAAAGAAATCCTACTCTACAATATTAGATCAAACAAATTCATATACAAAGATTGAAGGAACAGTAGACAAGCACATGCAAGAATACACAAGATTGAAGGAAATAGGCCAAGTATATTAAAATGAGAAACCAAAGAGAATAATTTCAAACATGGATGATGATGCAACACTCCTCCAATCTCTCCTCATCCATACCCTTGAATGAATCCCAAGATCATAAATTTGATATATATGTTTGTCCTTTTCTTCACCTTGGAATGGCCTCCTTTTATAGGCTTGGGAGGCTCAACCACCATGAGTATATTTGGGGATTAGTTGAGGATATGAATCCTTTAGGTTAGTATCTAATCCTATGATAGTTCCATAGGATATCATTTGATCCACACCAACCTCATCTCCAAGAGTTGGCCTTCATAAAGAGGCAGGATTCTCCAAATTTTCCTCTAGCCAAAATCAATGCACCCCTATAGTTAGAGACATAGCGAACATCCTAGATCAGTGATACCTAAATAAGGTAAAGGAGAAATTTATCTATGCGGTAACACTCCCCCAGCATGGCAAGGGGGGAGCTACCCTTCAAAATTTCCCAAAAAATGGTCGATTGTTCAAGTAAAAAGTGTGTTTCTAGCCTTGAAATGATGGGTTTCTTCCTCCAATATGACTTAGGGATCATGGAAAATGTTTTGTGATGGTTTCATGGGGTTAAAAAACATATAAAAACATATAAAAGTGCATGAAACACTTAGTAAGGTGAATATGGCACTTGACAACACTTTCAACACTTACAAAGGTGCATACGACATTTGTGACACTTATGGTGAGATAATTAAGTGTATAATTTTGATGTGTAACAGATTTCACCCTAAAGTGTGAGGTCATAAGAGAAAATGATGGTTGAAACACTTTACAAGTATTCAATGCAAGGCTGTGGAGTTGGAGAACCTGGAAGAAGCTGCAGACAATCATCAAACAATATTAATATATGTTCCATTTCTAAGGTAGGAATACCTATGCTCGGAATATGAGATGACTCAAAGAATGGTCGCCAACCAATAAAATACAGATCCATGAAAAATACTGACTAAGGATATGTCCACCAGAGATACAATGTGGATCCATACATCCATGATAAGAACTGATCGGAGCCATGAAAAATACACAATGGAGCTATGAGATTGTAAAACACAGCCATAGACCAATACAATGTGGATTTATGTGACAATATATATATATATATATATATCAACATTGTCAAATAATCTCCTTCGCATCTTGGGGAAAGAAGATAATAGAGTGAACGGTCAACCCAGGGTCTTCATCCCAATCCTGATGCGGTACAAATCTATCCATGTGAATAGATGATTTGATGTCGAACATGGTAAAAACCACTTGATTATCAATCATTGATGTAAACCATTAACAAGTGAGAGGAAAATCACCAATGATGTCAATGACTCCCGAGGTACCCTAATACATTCCAACGAATGTGAATAAATGAGCTAAGGTCAAACAGTTGTGGAATCATGTGATCAGAGGTCATTGATGTAAACCTACTGTCATAAGTGAGGAGGCCTGTCATTGAGGCATGTAGATCCCAAGGTACTAACTGTTTTCTAAGTCTAATTCCTAGATGATGTGTTGAAGTCAACGGGAAAATACTCATCGAAGGAGGGCCTTGATGTATCCCCCATCATCGACATGAAAATGACACAGGAAAGTGATGTAAGATGGTGAATCGAATGAGTATGGACTGACATGGGAAACGAAAACCGGCAATACTGCAAATACATGGTTTGAAGTGAAACTTCCCTTGAACATGATGAGGCATGACAACTAACTTGGAAACATTGACTTGATGAGTACCAAGTGTTAGAATTGGGATTCACACTTATATTGTTGTAAGTGCAAGCCCAATACCCATTGGAATAAAAATTAATTAAATGGTTTGAGTAGGTGGATCAGCAAAACTAAGAAAGAAAGGGAGAGCGAAACAAAATGTATGCAGAGACATTCCATTGGGCATGGAGTCATAACATCCTATAGATCAAAGGAAATGAAACTGCATATCAGACAAAGAGATATATAATGATGAGTAGAAGAATGGTGAATATGAAAAAAGGAAGAACATCCATTATACAGAGATCCTTTCTGCAGTAGATAAATATTTTCTTAAACAATGAACAATGATTTAATGGGAAAGATATAATAGATCCTATGTTGTTCATGAATACATCAATAAATGGAAGATATGATCCTCAAAACCTACAATATATTCAAGCAAGAAGATAAAAAATAAGCGTGAAAACAAAGAAGACAATCTTATAACAGTTCTCATGAATCTTTAATGGCAGAAAATGTCATTACAAATAGGCCCTCGGGCTTACAAATGAGCAACTATAACTGCTTCTCTAGCTCTCTCCTCTCTTGGATCATGAATCCAACCCTCCTTTCCTATTGTACAATTAATTTATAGAAATATATGTCCTTTTTAGCTCACCAATTCGAACTCCAAAACCTTTCCCAAAATAGAAACAATTACAAACAGAGAATGACACGTTTTAACTGATTTCCTGCTTTTCATGAGGAGAAATTCTGAAAAATAGGATTCAGAATTACACTTGTAATTATAAAACTATAAAATTTGTGTAAAATATGATAATGTTTTTTGTATATAAGCTCATTCTAAATAAAAACCTCTCTCGGTTTCTTGAAATTCATCTCCAGATGACCAAAATAAGTGTCATAAAAACATGTCTCAAATAGGAAATCATGAAGACTGAAAAAATAGGGCTCAAATATTCCTTTGAATCTCCCAATCCATGACACCTTTGTAAAAAATGAAATAGGTTAATGTTCTTGGTTCCATTATTGACAATAACCTCCTTTGGATTTTGAAAATTCATCATGTTTCACCCAAAAATCCTCCTGGAAGTCAGCTGGTCAAAAATACCAATTCAACAGTCTTAGAACAGAGTTTTCGCAGCACATTCCATAGCAAATTTCATAGCGCCTATATAAATTCACAGTGCCTAAGCCAGTTCATAGTGCCAAAGGAAAATCAAATAGTCAAACCCTTCTTGACCTCCAAACAAGACAAAAAATCTCATGGAATACATGATGGCTATGAAGTTGATGCTGGTAATTTCAGATGTGCACTCAGATGCTTGAAAGTTGCCTAACCTCCAACCATCTTCCTTAACTAGTTCGCAGTGCCAACTCAAATATAGCTTGCACACTTTGAGGAGGTTTTTATTTGATGGTATGACATAATCCCTGAGAATTTGTTTAAAATACAAGCTTTGGAAACAATAAGATCTTCTATGTCATGATTCTTTAACCCTACAATTCTATGTGATAACATCTAGATCCATAGGGGATGGCATGCTCCCTATGAGCTGCCAAGAACATGCAGTTTAGTGCCTTATCCATTTCATCTCTGCATATTGTATTCCTAAAAACATCTATGCCCCTTATTGAAAAATAAAAACACTGTCATAAGTTGCAAAATGAACTCACACTGTAGACAAATTCAAACTGAAAATCACATGCTCATGGAGTGAGCTTATTTATGTACATCAACCTACACTAATCTATCTAGATGAGCTTCTTTTCTTAATTGAAGTCATACTTCCAATTCAGCCATGGGAGTATCGAACTGATGAAAATAACTCTTTCCATGCAATGGTTCAAAATAATTTCCAAGTGATATGAAGCTTGTAGCAAGAGGTTAGTAAGCAATGGATACTTACAACTATGATATGAAATCATACCAACAAATGGATCATTAAAAACCTTTAAAAATATAACTCTATGTAAAAATCCACAGGATCATGAAACTTATGAAAAGACATTTCTAGTTGGTTAAGAAAACCATCTTGCTCCTCTATGAAGGTTGATTCATCAATAAAACAACAGTCCTCATATACTTTGTAGATACTCATATGTTGTTTGATGTTTGTTGCAAGTGAAGATATAGAAATGATAGACATTTCCTCACTGTTGTCACAAGGGTAGACCCAGGGTTCAGCTCCAAGACCACACCAACAATCCCTAACCATTGGCCCTTTCCGCAACACCTACGAAGTAGATGCAGTCTCACCCGAATAATTTATGAGGGGGTTGCAGGACAGGGATGTCTACAACCAAGGGGAATATCAAGTGGCTCTAACATAGGAACAACAGAGCATTCATATATCACTTATCAGCTTAGATCTATTATGCCCATCTACTTATCATATCTAAAACAATAACACAATCACAATATATCAATGACAGAGATAAAATACCAATCACACACAACACAAGATGTACGTGGTTCACCCTCTCTCTAGGGCTACATCCACATAATTGTGCTTTATAATATATTAAGACGAAGCATACAGTTCTTGTATGTGCTCTTAGCTAGTAGATCTCTTCTCTTCTCCTCTCTTTCTCTCCCCTCTTTGTGCACCCATCTGCAGGGTTGATCTTCGCACCCAACTGAAGATATTACAATACCATAAGCCTCTCACACTCAGCGCTTCTCTCTCTCTCACTAGTAATCTCTCACATAAGAATACCACTAAATCAACAACAATATCGTACCAATCCAAACTAGGTCCTCATGACCTTTATTTATACATTACAATTACTTACCGACAGCCTTAGGCCGAAACCTAGGTGTCCAAAACCCTAGATACCAAAACCCTAGGTGTCTAAAACCCTAGGTCAACTTGACCCGCATTTTTCGAGCTTCGCCAGCCTGTCTTTCCTTTCTTCTCACGCGATGCTCCAAAGCATCCAATGGTGGATTTTTCCACTTGTTGAGTTATCCACGATCTTCCATCCTTGCTTATCTGTCATCCTTGATCTCCTCATCCAATAGCTTGCTTTCTCGGACTTTGCTCCATCTTTTTTTCTCTTTTGCTCACTTCGACCAAATAACAGTCATTGCATCTTGCGCGAAGTTCGAATTTTGCCTTTTCTTTCTTGATATTTTCTTACTTCCATAACCAAGGGCCAATAGGCCCCCAACACTCACCTATGACTCATCCCAAGGAACTTCAGATCTGAGCTTCTTGTTTTCCTTCGACTCCAGGCTACACAGTGCAGCCTCTGCTTTCTTCTCCATGCCTTATTTTCCTCTTTGTGCAGACTATCTTTTCTTTTTCTGGTACCCAGTTTCAACTGCACTAGATACCTAGACACTTTTCTTCATGCTTCTACTGAGAGATGTGAGGTAGTTGGTTGTCATAGTACAACTTCAGTAGGCTCCCATTCACTAATCCTTCCTTCCATTCTTCATTCAACATATTCAATTACGCAGCTCCTCCTTCGATAACATAAGAGATCTCGTATGGCCCTAGACAATGCATTCTGAACTTCCCAGGATGTTTGATGAACTTATTTTCATATATCAGGACTATATCACCTTATCTAAATGCCTTCTTCCTGATGTGCCTGTCATGGTAAGCTTTCTCTCTTTCCTTATGTACCTGCTGATGGAATCCTGCAATAAATTTGTCTTCCTCCAATTCAACCAATTGTGCAAGCCTCTCTTGAACAGCGCCAGGGTCATCCATATCTATAAAGGCAATAATTATCAGGCTTGGTACCAAATATTCCATTGGAACAACAACTTCAAGACCATATACCAACTTGAAGGGGGTTTGCATTGTTAGTTTCTTGCAAGTAGTCCTATAGGCCCATAATATTGTTGGTACTCTTAAATCCCAATCATCCCTGTTCACACTGCAAATCTTGGTTAGTGTTGTCTCCAAGATCTTATTGAATGCTTCAACTGTCCCATTTGTTTGTGGATGGTATGGTGTGCTCTTCTAATGGTGGACTGCAAATTCTTCATTCAAGGCTTCAACTATATTATTGATTAAATGTGTGCCTTGATCACTCATAAGGATCTTTGGGCATCCAAAACTGGTTATGATTTCATCAAATATGAAGCACACAACTGTAGTTGCACTATAGTCCTCAACTTCTCTTGCTTCGGCCCATCTGGTCAATTATTCTGTTGTTGTAATTATGTACCTTTCTCCTGTACACTTTCCTGGTGGATTTATAGGTCCAACGAAGTCAATGGCCCATTTCTCAAATGCTTGTAGGGTCAGTTGTGGTGCTAATGGAATTTCATCTCTTCTGGATGGTTTCCCAATTCTTTGGCATACATCGCAGGCTCTGGAATAGTCTTTATCATATCTATGTAAGGTAGGCCACCAAAGGCTAGCTCTGAGAACCTTCTGCGCAGTCTCTTTTCCTGCATAATGTCCTCCTGCAATGCCTTCATGAGCCTCTATGAGGATCAGTGGGTGTTCTGCCTCCATAACACATCTTCTTAATATCTCATCAAGTCCCATCTTGTATAGATGTCTGACTATAAGTGAGAAGTATGCAACGCGCACTACTAGTTGTTTCTTTTGAGGAATTGTGTACTCACTAGGTGCCATTCCTGTTGATAGGAACTGGACTATCTCTGTGAAGTAGTCCTCAATATTTCTAATGGCCAATAGTTGTGCATCTGGTAGTTCATCCTCCAAATTGGTCGGCGCTTCACCATGTTCCAACCTTGACAAGTGATCAGAACCTTTGTTCATTCTCCCTAGCTTTACTATGATCTCAAAATCATATTCTTGAAATAGCAGTAGCCATCTGCATATTCTTCCCCCCAACACTGGCTTGTTGACTAGGTATTTCAGCATGGAGTGATCAGTAAACATTTTAAAGTGTCCTCCCAACAAGTAGTAGAGAAATTTATGCAATGCATACAACATGGCTAACCCTTCTCACTCAGTGGTGGTGTAATTAATCTCAGCAGTTGATAGCTTCCTACTAGCAAAGGCTAACGAGTGGTCAATATCTCCTTCTTCAGGTTGTGATATGACAACTCCTAAAGCAATGGCAGATGTATCGACATGCACATGAAATTCCTTGGTCTAATCTGGAAAAACCAGAATGGGTGCAGTAACCATTTTCTATTTCAGTGTGTCGAAGCTTTGTTGGCATTCTTCTATCCAACTAAACTGACAATATTTCTTCAAAACAATTTCCATGGGTGTTGTGATCTGAGCATATCCTTTGGTGAACTTCTTGTAATATCGGGTGTGTCCCAACGTTGTGCGCAGCTGCTTAACTGAAGTAGGAGGGGGTAGATCAACTATAATAGTGATCTTGTATGGATCTACCAGCAATCCTTGCTTACATACAATATGACCTAACACAACTCCAAATGGTGAAAATAAAATGAATTTCTTCAGATTCAAAGCAATTTGACACTACCTACATTTATCCAACATTAGCCTTAGACATTTAATATGATTTTTCAATAAACTAAAAACAGTCCAATCATCAAAATATGCTTCTAGAAATTGACGCAGAAATTCCTTGAATGCTTAGACCAACACCCTGGAAAAGATGGCTGGGGCATTCTTCAATCCGAATGGCATCACTATATTTTGATAGGATCCCCATTATGTTGCAAATGTGGTCTTGTGGCTATCTTCCTTGGCAATCTGGATCTTATGGTATCCTGAAATCCATCTGTAAAAGAATATAGTGTAAATTTTTCAGACCCCAACCCAGTTTCAGTCTCGCTGATTTTTCAGCCAAAGTTAAATGCCAAACCCAGTTTCAGCACTGTTTCAGCATATGTTCCAGCACTGTTTCAGCATATGTTTCAGCACTATTTCAGCATATGTTCCAGCACTATTTCAGTATATGTTCCAACCCTGTTTCAGCATATGTTACAGCATTGTTTCAGCATATGTTCCAGCACTGTTTTAGCATATGAAAACTTAACAGAAAATAAACTTCAAAACTGAAACATGAGGATTCTGAACATTGTTTTCAACACAGAAATAAAATATCAATAGTATGCAAAACTCGGAAAATATAGACACAAAGATTTTCGGTCTAACTTCAACCCTGGAAAAACCCACAAGGGGAAAACCAGTGAGAGAGGGCTTTTTATTATTTATGAGCTTCTGAGAAAAAAAAATTATAGCATATTCATCTTTAGAAATTTACACAAACTTATCTAGACATTCCTGTAACTTTGCTCCTCGATTTCTAAACTAGAAATCTGTACAACTATACGGTTGTCCCAGCAATTAATGTTGTATGGACTGTCTCGAAATTCATGCCAAAACTCTGCTAAGACTCTACGGAAAACCCAGCATGAACAGCTCCTTGTAAACCATGTTGTACGACTCTCAAAATTCATGCCAAACTGTACGGACTGTACGGAAATACACTCAAAAATTTATTACAGAAGCTACCTCGATTTCTATGCCAATAAATGTTGTACGACAACCTTGGAATGTGTGCCAATACTCTCAAAAATTGCAGCTACTGTCCTCCTCGATTTTTGTGCACATTAAATGCTATACGACCTCCACAAATCCATACGGTACAGCCTGTTCTTCCTTGTTGTTTGCTGCCTCGAAATCTATGCTGCTCTTTGCTTTGGGATGCATCCTCTCCTTCAGCAAATGTTGTCTCTTTTCTTCAGCTCGACCTCTCTCTTTCTCTCTCTTGTTCTCTCAACAAGAATGCTTGAACTTCTCAAGAATGGGTGTGCCCTCTTGCCCTAGTCGACCTCATGAGGGAAGGTGAGGGGTTTTCTAATCTAACGGTTGAGATTAGATTAGATGAGTGGTTGAGATTTGGTGTCTCTTCACTCACCCTTACTTTACTCATAAAGTTATCTTATAATTTGCATCTCACAAATTAAATGACTAGGACACACATTAGGCAGTCTCTCCCCCTTAGGCGCTTAGGGAAGAGAAACACTTGCCTTGGTACTTTATT
>JASDQU010305977.1:39431-55240 GCA_032191745.1 Picea mariana | reverse complement strand
CTCATTATTGGATAATAATTCTACATTGATATAACATTTGAAGAAAAAGGATTATAATTATGTTATCACTGATTCACCCCCCCTCTCAGTAATCCAACAATAAATATAATTCCAACTGTTGTTGCAATTCTTCCCTATCTTCTTCATTATCATATATTGGTTGGCTGCTAATAAGCTCTATATGTGATTTAGTAAAGATCTGCTCTTTATCATTTGAATACTCAAAGGAAACAATTTGATTTTCATGACAAATTAAAATGGTAGATACATTTGATACAATGTCAAAAGTATCTACATCTTAGCTATCACTTTGAAGATCATCAACCTCTTGATCATAATGAAAAAAAATTTCTACTACAGCATACTCTTTAAGACTATTTGATCCTTTACTGAGCAAATTGAATTCATAACAACATTCTTGATAAAGGAAATCAGATGCAAATTTCTCTTTGCAAAACAAATAAAATTTAGCATGAAAATGTCTTAGTGAAGTAATGCAAACAACCAGGAGTGATCTACAACAATCACGAGTTGCTCCATCTAAAGAGTATGTAAACAATTTGATGAGGACATCTTCATGTATAATTTTCAGCTTAAGCATGCACTCATGAAAGTCTAATAAAAACTCAGTCGGTACTTCCCAATCCTCTCCTCTAAACCTAGGAAGGTAACCTTCCCATTCATCTCTACTATGCATTGGATTTGGAAAAATGACTATCTTTGAAAAATCACAGAAAGCATACCTCTGAGCTAGGATCTTGTCCATTTCAAAACAATGGAGTCTCCAATAGATATATGAATAGTGGAGTCTCCATGGTGAAATATAAGCAATCTAAAAGTGTCTAGCCTAAGTTCACCATCTAAAGCTAGATCTAATCATCATAGTTCACCCAGGGAAGGTCTCTTCATTATCGTCCCCAGCAACAATTCCAAAAATTTTGTCACTGAGAGTCACACTTAGAATGGTGTAAGTGCAAGCTCAATACCCATCAAAATATAAATTAATTAAATGGTTTGAGTAGGTGGATCAACAAGACTAGGAAGAAAGGGAGAGGGCAACAAAATGTCTGCAAAGGCATTCCATTGGGCATGGAGTCATAACATCCTACAGATCAAAGGAAACCAAACTATATATCAGAAAAAAGAGATATATAATGATGAGTAGAAGCATGGTGAATATGACAAAAGGAAGAACATCCATTATACAGAGATCCTTTCTGGAGTAGATAAAGATTTTCTTAAACAATGAACAACGATTTAATGGGAAATCTACAATAGATCCTCTGTTGTTCATGAATCCATCAATCAATGGCAGCTATGATCCTCAAAACCTGTAATATGTTCAAGAAAGAAGATAACAGAGAAGACAATCTGATAACAACTCTCATGAATATTTAATGGTAGAAAATGTCATTACAAACAGGCCCTCAGGCTTACAAATGAGCAACTAAAACTGCTCCTCCAGCTCTCTCCTCTCTTGGCTCATGAATCCAAACCTCCTCTCCTCTTTTACAATGAATATATATAAATATAGGTCATTTCCATCTCACCAATTCTAACTCCAACCCCTTTCCCAAAATAGAAATAGTTACAAACATAGAGTGACACGTTTTCACTGATTTCCTTCTTTTCAGGAGGCGAAATTATGAAAAATAGGCTTCAAAATGTAGCTTGTAATTCCCAAACTATAACATTTGTGTAAAATATGAGAACGGTTTTTGTATATAATCTCGTTATAAATAAAAAAAAATCTCGATTTCTTGAAATTCATCTCCAGCTGGTCAGAATACGTGTCGTAAAAACATGTCTCAAACAGGAAATCATGAAGACTAAAAAAATAGGGCTTAAATATTCCTTTGAATATCCCAATCCATGACACATGTGTAAAAAATGAAATAGGTAAATGTTCTTGGATCCATTCTTGAGAATAACCTCCTTTGGATTTTTAAAATTCATTTTGTTTCACTCGGAAATCCTCCTGGAAGTTAGTTGGTCAAAAATACCAGTTCAATAGTCTTAGAACAGAGTTTCCGCAACACATTCTGTAGCAAATTTTGTAGCGCATTTTGTAGCTCCTATATAAATTCACAGTGGTTGAGCCAGTTCATAGCGCTAAAGGAAAATCAAGTAGCCAAACCCTTCCTGACCTCCAAACAAGAAAAAAAATATCATGGAGTACCTGATGTCTATGAGGTTGATGTTGGTAATTTCAGATTTGCACTTAGATGCATGCAAGCTGCCTAACCTCCAACCCTCTTCCTTAACTATTTTGAAGCACCAATTCATAGCGCCAACTCAAATATAGCTTGCACACTTCGAGGAGGTTGTTATTTGATGGTATGACATAATCCTTGAGAATTTGTTTAAAATAAAAGCTCTGAAAACAACAAGATATTATGTGTCATGATTCTTTAACCCTAAAATTCTATGTGATAACACCAAGAATGTAATGTGACGGAAATAAGAGCACTCTTCAACTGGATGAAAAAGTATGGCGACACATGGAATTGGTATGACTCAGAGACAAGCAGATTACCCAATTGTAAGACGAGATGCAAATAGGTTCCATGTTCAAGGGCGACAATAGCTTCCATAAAGGATTCCCAAACAATTGACCCACTTCCTTCAATTTTCCCCCACCTAGATAGATGAGTACCTCTTTTTCATCTAATTATCTCGAGGAGGGGAACACATGCTTGATATAACTCACCTTTAGTAAGTTCATCTTCCTTTATTTAATGAACTGGAATAAGTAAGGGTTTGTTCCCATATGTGTCCTTCAATGTGTAGTTTAGCGAGTCCATAAAAGGAAAACTCGGTGGTTTTTCATGTTTAGAGAGTCTGAAAATAACTTAAAGGGGAGAACTACACATTTTCATGGATGACTTTTTCTTAAATTTAGTCTCCCAAGCTCGAAAAAAGTGTAAAACAATACAAGGGATAACTCTTTGAATCATGCTTGATTAGAGTGTTCATTTTTCATAATTAGTCTCGTGAGGCCGAAAAAAGATAAACTACCACTCGAAAGATTCCCTTTCAAACCTTTTAACGAGTGTGAAAGGAATCAAGATCACTCAAAAATCTTTTCATGTTTAGAGAGTCTGAAAGGAGCTTAAAGAAAACTCCAGGGGGTTCCTTTTTTGTACAAACTTTACGAGTCCGAAAAAGTGATAAAAGAATACTTGGTCACATTCTCATGTATTTACGAGGACGAGAAAGAACAAAGACTAAGCTCATAATTGGTTTCATTTTTACATAAGCTTGAAACAAAATTAAACTATGCTTGTGATTTCCCAACGTCATTTCCAAAGGTTTTGAGGGATACCCATGGATGGTTGGTACTATGCCCCCAGCTTGAAAATATAGGGGCTTAACTCCAAAATGATAATCAAAGGCTGGAGACATGTCCCCCCAAGATTCGTTTCATTCGTCGATGCTTATATTGTCACTTATTTCTATACCAGATGAGGAAAAAGGGTCAATTGAAGAAGGTGAATGAAAGGAAGCTTCAAATACGAGACCTAATGAAAGACTTGAACCAACATATATGAGATCTAGCTAAAGACTTGACTCGATATCTATGAGATCTAGTGAAAACACTCGACTTAATAGGAGAGGTGAATTTTTCATTTTTTAACAAGATTAACACGTGAAAAGAACTATGTTGAAGACCTTTGTTTCATTTTTTAACGAGATTTCCATAGAGAATAAAAACTATGCTCAAGACCTCTATTTCATTTTTTAACGAGCTTTCCACAGAGAAGAAAAACTATGCTCATAGCTTCTATTTCATTTTTTAATGATCTCTCCACAGAGAAGAAAAACCATGCTCAATACCTCTGTTTCATTTTTTAATGACCTTTCCACAGAGGAGAAAACCTATGTTCAAAACCTATGCTTCATTTTTTAATGAGCTTACCACAAAGAAGAAAAACTATGCTCAAAACCTCTCCTTGATCATAGCTTCCAAGAGGACGATGCTCTAGAAGGAATACATGTCAAGGGACAAACTTCATCCATGGCTTCCAGGAGATCTTTTTTAGATGGGAGAAAAACACTCTGGAAAGAATACACATCGACGACCTCAATAAGGGTAGGGAGATCTCACTCTAATAGCCCTATCAAAGAAATAACCATTTCAACTACCAGATCTAATTCAAAAGAAGGGAGATATTCCCTCTCATGTGGGGTTGAACACATGGGGCAGGTTGTTACAAAATTGACCTACGGCGGGGCAGACATCGTTGGCATGTATGGACCATTCAGGGAAGGCAGATAGTTGACCATTCGATGGGGTTCAATGAATGAAAGTTGTCTGATCATTACTATGTTTCCATTTTTAGGGAAACATATCACTCAAAAGAGAGTGGACACAAAAGCTCTCATAACATAGACATTGTCTCGCCCAAGGAGTAGGTTAAAGTCCATGGGTTTGTGAAATACCATCACATCTATGTAGACTATTTTTCCTCCCAAAGTAACTAGAAACTGAGTAAGGATCCCTAAAGGTTGGCTAACTCTTTTGTCAAAGGTCAACAAATTCCGAGTCACAAGGGCAAGCTGTGGGAACCAAAATCTTTCCAATCATCCACCGATAAGATGCTAACAGAATAACCTTCTTCTATTATAGTATTAGGAATATTCCTATCAAAAAACTACATGGTGATTTGGGAAGGCGTATAATAAGGAAGATAGGGTTCTGTCAAATGATTCCAATTAATATAAATCATTTGATTGCTTTAAGAGTGTGCCATCAGGATGGGTAGAGTTCCCCCTTGTTTGGGTGAATTAGTATTAACGAGGTAGACTTGAGAGACATCCTCACTCTTTGAATGAGGAGTGGGATCGGCCAATGATGGAACTGGATTGACCACTTTGGTTGCACTCTTCAAGGGATGAGTGGGATCGATCGATGACAGAAATGGATAGACAATTTGGCACTCTTCAATGAAGGAGTGGGATTGATCAATGACAGAACTAAATTGACCACTTTGGCACTCTTTAATGGAAGAGTAGGATCAATCAATGATAGAATTGGATCGACCACTTTGGCACTCTTTAGATGAAGAGTGGGGATGATCGATGACGAAACTAGATCAATCTCTTGGGTTTCATTTTTCATATGAAGAGTTAGGTTGATCCCAGGATGAAACCAGATTGGGTTAGTGGTTAAACTGAGGATGAAACCAGATTGACCACCTGATCAACTGGACTGACCGGGGATGGAACCAAATTGACCAGTGCATCAACTAATGATAGTTTGGGAGGGATCTTATCATGACCAGTTGTAAGTTGAGTCTTTTCCAAAAGATAAGAAGCCTCATCCATACAAGGGAAACGATGAGAGTAATGATCACCTTTGCATAACATACAAGGAAATTTGACAGTTCTATTCTTCTTACCAACCTTAATGTCACTAGTTGATAGGGTGTCACTAGCATGTTTAGCAAGATCTGATGACATGGAAGATCACAATTATAATACCTTGGGGATACCAGCGTAATCCCTCATAAATTGGTCACCCTTACAAAGCCTGCAAGGGAATTTGTGTTTAGGAATATTTGTTTTATACTTGTCGACTTTATCAACACTCCCGGCACAATTAATAGTAGCTAGTTTCTCGGATCCAACATGAAATGATACAGTTGGAGGATTGGTTTATTTCTAATTCTTCTTCTTCTTCCCCTTTTGTTTCATCTTCTTCTTATCAACCTAGCTACTTGCTTTAGATATTTCACTAGGCGAAGAAGGAGAAACGGAAGGAGACCTGACAGGTGAAGAAGGTGAAAGTTCGACATGAGGTTGATTTGTGGGTGGTGTTCTTACATATGAAGCATTAGCTTTATTCGAAGAACTGGAAAAATTCGAGATCACTAGAGTGGGGAACAACTAAACCAGTAACCCAATGGTGAGTCCCAGAAGCCTCAGTGTGGAAATGCATGGAGGACCAACATTTCCAAAAGAAGAAAAGGAGAAAGGTTCCTTGGGAAAAGGGGGTCCTTCATTGGTACTCGCAGAAATTGACGCCATTGACACTGACTCGAGCTAATGTCCACTAAGGAAAACAAACAACACATGCTACAAATCTAAGAAGCAAACAATCAAACAAACCTTCCCATAAGGAAACCACTAGTTGGTGATGAAATCCAACATCGCAAGATCAATATAGGAAAGGGTTGGGATAGAGTGGGTGGATCAGTTATGTTGGAGACCTGCTTAACAGACTTATGCCTTGGTGCAAGTTCACACATGTTTTTACCTGTGTGTGTACCCTCCAAGGAGCTCAAGTGAATTTGACCAATGTTTGAACCAGGTATGACGAAGACTCCCCTTCACTGTCACCTTGTGTATCAACCCTACAGATATAGGCCACTAAGGTTAACAACTTGCAGTCAACTTTTGGCGGGTACAGTCGACAGTTAAGAAGGAACGTATGGGTAGGATAACAAGTCTGAAATTCTTCAAGAGAACTAAAGAAAAGTGGACTGAAATACTACTGAGAACCATGAATGGATTCACGGTTCACAAATCTCCGAGACCAAATGAAACCAATCATTTCTTAGGAATAACCCACAATATACAATCTTTTTGTTATGTGGGTTAAGCTTTGGAGGGGAAAACTATGCTTCTCTCCCACACATGACCTCCTTTTTAACCCCTATGTGAGAGGGGGATCCCATCTATGCTTATACAAAGGTTGGATTTACCACTCCCTAGCACAAAATTCTATGTTTTTCTGATGGATTTGGAAAGTTAGCCTCACAACCTATTCCAAAGCCCTACACTTTAAGCTATTGTAGGTTCACTACCAGATAATATAAAAGTGTGTGATCAATTTTATAAGAACTTCATTTTAGGGTTGTTGTTTATTCAAGGGTGATAAAGTGAAACTTATGATGTTTTAGACTCAAGTCCAAAAGAATGCAGAATAATGAAATACAAATGCAAATCCTTTAATGCTTCATTACTTTCAATCAAAATGAAAGAGTCAAATGCAGATACAAAAAACACGAAGCAAAAATATTTCAAAAAAAGAATGCACTCAAAGGATAACAAGAACTAAAAGAAACAAGTATGATAACTCGTTCAATCAAGAACTCAAAGATGTAAAAGAGAAAGAAGATAAACACTCCCGAAAATTCTCAAGTGAAGAGAAATAAGAAACATAAATCAAGATAGATTGTCATAAGAGTCCTAATCATCCAGAAAATAAAGATATTTCAAATGAATACAAGAATTATCAATACCAAGAAATCTTTGCAAACGTTAGTTGATGAACAGTCCTAAACAGTCAAGCAATCAGAAAGCTTTACGATACAAAGATCAAATAAACTCAAAAGGAAAAAAGAACCAAGGGATCGTGTTAACCCAAGAGGACCACAACTAAGAGAAAGTTTGCAAACTCAAAGAATAAACATAAATGAGTGATAAATTCCCAACTCTTAGCAAAACAAATTCAAGAGTATTCAAAGTTCTCTGAGAAAAAAGAATCTCAGGATTAGACTGAGAAAAAGTGAGCAGAAAAGGGCAGAAAAACCCAGAAAAGGAGATCAATGATCTTATTCCCAAAGGGACAGAGTGATACAATGCTCCGATATACAATACAAGGGAGATTTGATCCTAGATCAATGCTTTGGTATACACATTAGAGGAGCATTGCCCTTCCCAAAAACTCATAATAAGGCTAAAAACATAGAAAATGTTTTCAAAGACTCTGTGAAATCTTCAATGAAGAAGAGAAAAAGGGAAGTATATTAGAAACAAACAAAAAATATGATCTAAATGTGGGAAAAATATCAAATGATCCAAGGAAATAGAATTCAATGTCCTTCCCCAGTGGATTCATCCATTTCTGTTATGGAAATATTATCCTGCGGACAGGTGAACTTTCCCTTGGATTACCGGCCCCTAAACCAAGACAAAAAAACACAAGTGGACACTAACATCCATTTGAATTTAGTTTAACTAATCAGAGAGAGAGAGAGAGGGAGAAAAGGTGTGATGCACCTAGTTTTGAAGTTTGTCCTCGTTTCTTCTAATATGAGCTTGATCCCCAAACTCCTTAGCACAGCGTGATACCTGCAATACAATAGACAACAAAGAGAAACAAAGAACTCCTACTCTACAATATTATATCAAACAAATTCATCTACAAAGATTGAAGGAACAACAGACAAGCACATGCAAGAATACACAAGCTTGAAGGAAATAGGACAAGAATATTAAAATGAGAACCAAAAGAGAATACTTAAAAACATGGATGATGATGCAACACTCCTCCAATATCTCCTCATCCAGACCCTTGTGTGAATCCCAAGATCATAAATTTGATATATCTATCTATCCTTTTTTTCACCTTGGAATGGTGTCCTTTTATAAGATTGTGAGGCTCAACCACCATGAGTATATTCTGGGATTATTTGAGGATATGACTCCTTTAGGTTAGGATATGATCCTAGGATAGTGCCATAGGATAGCATTCGATCCAAGCCAACCTCATCTCCAAGAGATGGCCTCCGAAAAGAGGCGGGATTCTCGAAATTTTCCTCTAACTAAAATCAGCACTCCCCTATAGTTAGAGACAAAGCATTGATCCTATTTTATCACTCCATAAATAAGTTAAATGGTGCATTTATATATGGGGTAGCACTCGCCTAAAATGGCCATGGGGGTGCTACCCTTCAAAAATGTGCAACCAATGGTCGATTTTTCAAGTAAAAAGTGTGGTTTTTGCCTTGAAATGATGGGTTTCTTCCTCCAATATGACTTAGGGATCATGTAAAATGTTATTTGATGGTTTCAATGAGTTAAAAAACATATAAACACATACAAAAGTGCATGTGACACTTAGTAAAGTGCATACAATACTTGACGAACTTGCAACACTTACCAAGGTGCATACGACACTTTTACGACACTTGCGACACTTAGGGTGAGATACTTAAGTGTGGTATTTTGTTGTGTAACAGTAGGCATTGATTAGCTTGGGTGATTTCATATGAATTAGTGTTAGAAGACTCAATATTTATGCATAGACCTTGCTTGATTTCCTTTGAAATAATCGAACTAGACTACAAATAATTTCATAAATTTTTTATTGAGAGGCAACACATAATTTTTTTTTATTCATGACATTAAAATTATAAATCCATTAGAGGAATATTGGTCTCATTGGAAATAGATGTCCTGCGATGACTACATAGGGATCTACTAGGCCAGTACATAGACCATTTTTCTCTTTGCTTAGCAACTCATGGCTCATTCCTTTTATGAATACCAACATGTCTTCTCAAAGAAAATATAAATAAACATAATATATTCTAAATAAATCAATCAAGCTACTACAAAGGGATCAAGCTTTAGTCAAGAATCAAATGAGAACTAGAAGCATTCAAGGCTCTAACATGTTACACAATCTTTAATCAAAATAAAACCAAACTTCCAAAGTTGAAAAAAGCGTCCAAATGCAAACAACAAACAAACCATTAAAATTTTCCAAGATATCAAAGTTACAAATCCAAGAATTTTCATGCACTTGAGTCTTGAATGATCCCATTCTTGCTTAGCGAAAGTCTTGTTAATTAGTTATTTAGCCTTTAATACTAGGACAGTATCTATGTGAAGAGATAGGCCTCAACTTCATCAAATGCTCGTTTCATTTATTGTCACAGATAGGAAAAAGAGAATGCCTTAGTTAACTATCAAACCATCAAACTTAAAATATCTTGAATCAAATAAATGTAGCTTAAATGTTACAATGTTTAATACAAAATATAGAACCCATTTTTACCTTAAATGCAATCTCAAATTTACAGATGGTAATCTTGCTCCCATAAAGAATTACCTTTTTCCAACGTACTCCAAAAATAGAAGAACAATTAAGTCAATAAACTAACAAGAATCACATCAAATGTGCCATTCCATTCATTATTTCTACAACACCAATCATCGATGGAACATGTAAGTCAAAATAAGAGTCCCCACATGTATATTGGTTTAGATAGCATCTTGGTGTATATCAATATCCTAGTTCACATCAACATGTCGACCCTCATTTTCTATATTTTGAAGAGGAAAATATGTAGATGAACTATTATTATGAGCCTCCAAAATATTATCTTACATACCAATTTCATTACAGGAATTTGTTGTGTTGTATTATCCCCTTCTATCACAATCTGATCGCCAAAGAGCCAATGCTCTATCGAATGGAAAATTGTTTGTGTCATACTTTGTTACATATAATATTAAACATGTATCCATATGTTTATCAAGATTTTTCCTCAACTTTTAATTGAATAATGATAGTGCACTAAACATTCTCTCATCCTCCATCGATCCCAAAATCATGGTTTGACATAAATCTGCTAATTTGAAATATTCTAACATGTTTTCTTCTAGGTATTGGCTTTCACCTAATTTAGTCCATAATATTGTTATTGCACCATGTTCTAGAGGTTTTTCCAAACCAAATTATTGAGCTAATATTTTTTTACCAAAGATATTGTCTTGTTGATACAACTTTGATAAATCTAATATACTTTCAATCTCTTCTCCATGTATATTGCGATTCCTGCCAAATTGGTGCACTAAATTTTTTAATTTTGTTAAAAAGTAAAATATTTTAGCCTCTCTATTTTGTTCAGGCTTCCAATATTGACGGTATACCACATCCATGGCCTCCAATAATTCATCTCAATGAAATCGTTCCCTTATCTCCGATGCTAGTGATTTTGCAATTTCTATCAAGTTGTGCTTCACTGAAATCAGAACATTGTTGAATTGGTCTCTTGACACATGGAACTCTTCAGTGATTCGTCCCATGTTACTAACCTAATGAAATGGAACCATATACCCGCACATTGTCATACATAGTATTTGTTTTCCATCAAACTTCAAATAATTTTCAATGTTTTCTATATCGATGATAGTAGTCCAACCTTTAAACAATGGACTTGTGAAAGATTTTGGCATTGTATACAAATTATCCAATTGAAGACATGCTAATTTTCTTGTATGTATGTATTCTAAAATATACATTGTGAAAATCTGAGACATTTTCACAAGGAAATTCATTTCATAAAGCATAGGAAGAATTCCAACCAATGTTAATAATGTCTCTATATCAGTTAATCGAAAGAGAAGATCTTGAGCTTTGTCTACACTGAAGGGATGTTCATTCATCACCCCTACTAAGGATTGGTACTCACTAAATAGTCTTTGATCTGGTCCATTCAATGAGATCCATCTTGTATCAACATCTTTTAGTATATTTTTTCCATCCGTAACACCCTCGGCAAATTGTTGAAACTCTTTAAATCGTGTCGGACTACGATAATAGTATGCATGAGTTTCACATACAAGATCTTCAACTTTTGAAACGAGTGGAAACTTGCTTACTATTTTAAATGAAAGATTCATTCTATGAGCCATACAATGAATAATAATCATAAATAGTGAAGTTGATAGTTGTAGTTTGACAGAAAGGCCATTCCTTTTCCCTTGCATGATTGTTTCTCCATCTTCTTTGACACAAACCAACTTTTCCGCAATCACTAAATGATCCAAACCACCAATTTCATTCAAATTATTGATGACAATTTCATAAACTTTATTCCGGTGTTTGTCCTTGATGCTCCAATTTGAGCTTGATCCTCGAGCTCCTTGGCATCATTTGACACCTGCAATGCAATGGACAGCAAGAAGACAAAGAAATCCTACTCTACTCTATAATATTAGTCTAATCAAATCCATCTATAATAGACAACATATGTAAATATACACATATTAGAAGGGAATAGGCCAAGCATATATTAATGAGAACTCAAAATAGATACTTACAAACCGTAGATGAATTCGCAGTAGCCTCTCCAAGTCCTCCTCGTCTAGCCCTTGCACAAAGGTCCCAAAATCATAGGTTCGATATCCTAAAGATTTCTCCCAAGATCATAACTTTTGTATCTCTAAACTCTTCCCTTCTCATCTCCATGGAAATCCCTCATTATATAGGATTTGGAGGCTTAACCACCATGGAGAGGATCACTCATCAGATCCACTAAAAAGGGATCTGAAAGATATTTAGGGAGAAAATGTCTCTGGAGGATTTTAGAGAGGAAATATCTCTCAAGGATTTTAAGGAGGAAATATTTCAACCATCCATGAGATCCTCCACATTCCCTAAAAAATAGGAAACCAAATGTGAGGTGGATTCTCACACTTCATTAAAAAAAAATTTGCACTTGTTATTTTGGCCTTCATATAATATATCCCTCCTCCACATTGACTAGGGATTGTGACATAGGTTATTCCATGGTGTCAAGGTGTATGAGACACTTATATGACACTTACGACACTTAGGGAAAGGTACCTAGGTGTGTAAATTTCATGTGTAATAGGGAGCATCCCCAAGGAGAGTTCAGGAAGGCGGAGTATCCCCAAGGAGAGAACTACCCTTTTCCATTGATGTTAAAGGGGGGGAGATAGTAACATTGATGTGGTGAGATAAACATTGATTAGGAGCGATGATCATAGAGGGAGCATGATCATTTCCATGTCCAAGTGTTGCCATCAACGATTGGTGTTGACATAAATGTTGGTGGTTCCATCAATGTCAAAGGGGGAGATTGTTGTACTATGTTGTAATTGATGTCAAAGGATTGATTTCAAAGGGTTGATGTCAAGTATTGTCATAGTGATGTATTTGTATCATTTATATATTGATTATTGTTTATATGGTCATTGATGTAATTGTTGTCAAAGGGTTGATGTCAAGTGGTGTCATAATGATGTACATATATTAAAGGGAGTTGTATCATTGATGTCATGTCATGGTTGATAGGAAGAACCAAATGGATAAAATTAATGGATAGTATATGTCATGCCATTTCCGATGATATGTGGAATGTCACATAACTCATCACGGTTAGAGAGTTATGGCCATGTGAAGTTAGAGAACCCCCATGCATTATCTAGAAGCCCCTAGAAGGTCAAAGAAGTCAAATTATTCTAGAATATCCTAGAAGAAGTTGACTGGTCAAAGTGGATAGTCATGGGTTAAGTGGTTGCAACAAGAAAACAATTAAAAATAAATTAGTTGCAACTAGAAGTGGAGAGTTTACTATTTGTGGATAAAGTGGTTTTAAGCGGACAAAGTGGGTTAGCCCCAAAAGAAGGAACTTGGGTAAGTTTGTTAGAAGATAACTCTTTGAGGAAGCTAGTTGGAGAAGTATAAATAAGAGAGAAAGGGTCTCTTATGTGTATGATCTTTGAGCATATTGAATATCCATTTGTGAAAGGTTATTCTGGGAGGTATTATTGATAGAGAAAATTCACAGTAGAAAAAGGGCGGCATAAAAATCACCACAGAAATAGTGCGGCACAAAAATCGCGGAAAAAAAAGTGCAATGGGAAAAGCACGGCAATAGAATCGCGACAACTTATTGTATTTGGTTTATGGAGAGTATGGTGTATTTCTAGAGGTATCTTATTGGTTATCTTGTTGATATTGTTGAGAGTTGTCTTGGTGAGAAAATCTAGTTTGGATGATGAGATTGAAGTGACAGGTTGTGTGGTGCATAGGTGATGCACTTGTGTTGGTATAGACTATTGGTGCAGTTTGACATATTTCTTTCTATCTACAAGTTGGGTCTTGTACTTGAGGGTTGGATTTGTCTTCTCAGTTGGTGTTGAGATATGAAGGTTGGGTCTTGCAATGAGAGTTGGTACTCTCTTTCAATTGGTGCTCATTTCAGTTGGTGTTGATAGACCCCAAGGATTGTAGTTTGTAATACAAAAGAAACTTATACATATATCTGGTGTTATTTTTGTTCTTTATTGTGATGGTGCATAGTTATTTATCTTTAATATATGTCATTGTGATATATTTACATGCAAGCAACTAAGTGTGGATAGAAGTAATGGTTAATGATGTTTTGAATGGTGATGGCTAACTAAAGTTTTGTAAGAAGTTGTAAAAAGAGCCTCACACTGATTTTTGTCCCTTGACCAAGTTTTGGATAACCTTGGTCATGTTTGACCATTTTTGGGACTTCAATAGGTTGGTCGAAGGTGGAGCGCAAGTCGAAGTGGAGATCGCGGGATCTTGGCCCCTTTTTAGAGCAGTTTTGGGATTAGGGTTTATGTAATAGGTATGGGATGTCATCCCATGGGTTCACCAATGTTTAGGCCCATTTGTAATGTATAAATAGAAATATAGGTGATGTAAGAGGGGCCAGTGTGCTAAGTGAAGAGACCTAGTAGAATCGGCTTAGTGCGAAACTAGAGGCTTTGTGCATACTATGTGTTAAGACTTGTTGGTAAGCCCTAATATTGGCTCATTACCCCTTAATTGGGGCATATTACATTAATAATGTTATTTTATTTATGTCGGCTTTATTCCATTAGTTGTAATTATACCTCCTGGTCTTATATATATATACCAAGGAGACATTTTCATTTGGAATCATCTTGTACTTGACCATTTATGTGGGGTAAAAGAAGGTTTCCCCCTCGAAGAGGCTTATTATCTGAAATTTTCTCTTTTTCAAGGTGTTGAGTACTTATTCTAATGTTTTTATATGCTATATTGATATTTGGTTCTTAACATATGGTATCAGAGCTCAAGGTCTTGGGGTTTCGCTGCTACATCTAAGACACCGTGGAATTTTTGCTATAACTTTTTTTCTACAACAATTCAGAAGGAACGGCTTGGAGGATATTTAGAAGATGGATCAAGGTATGTTGGGTTAAAATTTCAACTCCTGAGGCCTTATAATTTCGTAGATACATCCTTTGTAATATAGGGTTTTGGAATCATCCTGAATTGAGTCATTGCGGAATTTTCACTATAAAAAAAATTTTGTAACGTTTCAGACCCTAAAATCTAGAGGATATTCTTAGAAATTAGTAAGGTATCTGTGGTAGAAATTGCATCTCCTGGGTCATCTTAAATTTGTATATACACCCTGTGGAAGATAGGGTATCTGACTAGTCCTATTGACTAGTCTCAAGCAGTTTTTCCAGGTAAAACAATCATAAATTATTCCTAGAGTATCCAAATTGAGTGAGACTAGTCACATTGGATAGTGGACAGCCCTTAGTAGTTCTGGTATGAGTTTCAGAATTTTATATCAATTATGTTGTGTGGGGCACGCTATACAAGTGAGATCTCCTAGAAAGGCCAAAAGTCAGCAAGTTGCGGGGAAGTTACCATAAATTCCACTTGGCACATCCAATTTTTATCAGACCTGTGGCATTGAAGAGAAGAAATATCAGAGACCTACAAAAAATAAAATTTCATACTTAGAAGGGCCAGAATTTTGGAGATACAATAAAAGGAAGATTGTCTAGCAGAACCACCTCAAAATCAAGGTTTAAAGTGATACTTGGCCAACATGCCACCAAAAAAGGGAACTTATACACCAAATAAGCCTCCAGACAATCCTACTTGGACTCTTGATGAAGGTGAAGAAATGCGTAGGGACATAAATGATTTACAAAAGAAGACAGTAACCAAATATGAACTACAAGAGATGATGGAATCAATGGAAGCTAAATTGGATACTAAGATGGATGGTTTAAAAGGGGAGATCATGGAAGGATTGAAAATTTTCCTAATATAGAGGACACCCAAAAGTGAAAATCTATCCCATGAAATTCATGATGAGGAAACAAGGAAGGTGAATCAAGAATGGAGAAAATCCAACTTTGGGTTGAAGACCAACCACGTTCCTAAGATCGATATGAGGAAGTTTGATGGCAAGGACCCAATCACATGGATACTTCAAATGGAGCAATTATTTGATCTACAT
>JASDQU010305977.1:27006-39331 GCA_032191745.1 Picea mariana | reverse complement strand
CCAAAACTCAGTTTTTTGGGTGCTTTCAGGTGGCAAAAGGTTTGCAAGCCTGTTGACTCATTTCTCCTCTTCCAAATTAGATGTTTGAGGTGTTTCAAGTGTCTTTCTCATGTCGTTATAGGCACGACATAGGCATCATAGAAGTATGCTCTCTTGTGACACTTGTGAGCAACATACGACACTTGCGACCTTGTGAGAAAAATACGACACTTGCAACCTTTGTAATGACGACACTTGTGACACTATCAAAGTGAGTAATTTTGATGTGTAACACCTAGACCAGGATGACCACAGGTCTGGTGTACCGGATGTTACACAGAAGGACATATGGTGAATGAATGTCCATGAATGAGGGGAATGGGACCTCCTCACAATCCGATGGGACCCTCACTAGCACCCACGGGAGGAGTTTCGCAAGTATATGTGAATTTACCATTCCATAACCCCACCCCATATCATGCTTTTCCAGGTAATCAAGCAATGCCAGCAGTTGAGTATTGTGACATTTGTTGAATCCATGGGCATGGGCCAAGACAGTTCCCCATTATTCATAAGTATTCAACAGTACTGAATACTGTACATTGTGAGTTTTTTGCATCTACCACACATACTACCAATCAGTGTAGAGTGTTGGATGCAATTGCGGACAGACTGGATCAAATAGCATTCACGGTGAATGAAACCCCTCAAGGACCGGAAAGAAGTCGAGGAGGTGGATCCGTAGGAGACTTTAGAGGAGGAAGAACCGAGGGAAGAGGACCAATTATATGCTACAACTATGATGAGAAATACCATATGGCTAGATACTGTCCTCATCTGAGGCTCTCACTGCAGAACCAATGGGCACGCAACTGAAGACTGCCCAAAAATAATTGCAAAATGGGAAGATAGGGTACGTCAACGAGGAACTAACCTCATTAATTCAGAGATAAATAGATTTATTAGGGGACAACTTCCCAACCTTAATATCGTCACTCGAGGAGGGGAAAATACTAGCGCTGATGCTGATAATTTACCTCAGATCTAGAAAGAAGCACCTAAGGAAGATAGGTATGATCCTATGAAACAAAAGTTGTTCTTTAAAAACGCCATAGAAGTATTTCAGAATATCCCTAGCCCTGAGATGCAAGAGAAACCCCCTCAGCCTATTATTTACCCTAAGATTGCGCAAGTCCCTGCTTCACCCCCTGCACCCAGAAACCATGTAGTAACGATGAGACAACCTGAGCAACCACAAAATGTAGTCGCCTTTGGTTTCAGTTATTTTCTGATATTCTTGGCAATGACCAATTGATATAAAATTTGCGCAATGCAATGTACCTAGTTTTAGTGAATGAAGAATCTATAGAAGCAAGAATAAGGACTAATCTTCATGAGAATAGTACTCAGAAAGTGCAAAGAAGGAAAGTATGAACTAGAAAAGAGTTTAGATTAGTATCCTAGCTAGACGAGTTTGAGATTAAGGATGTTATGTTAGATAGGATCTTATGTTAACATATTGCCTAAAAATACATACACATCTGTTAACCCCAGTTGACATATTTCCCAATCTAGCTAAGAATGGCCAATCAATATTGTATTTTTCCAATAGGCAGACTAGAGAATGTAGAAATAGATGTTGTGGGAATGAAGATTGTAGTTGAATTTGAGGTGATCTAAATCATGGGGGATAAATACCTTTATCCTGCACTAATTGGTATTGATTGGGCCTATGACAACTACGCGGTGATTGACCTAAAGAAATATACTATGACATTTGAGGCAAACGGAATCAAAGTAGTTCAACCCTTGGATCCATATGTAGGCCCTCGATACACGAAGCCAATGGAAAACAATATGGAGGGAGAAGAATTGGATCAGTTGTACATTGTAACAACAGGAACAAGAGAAGATTACGTAAATCCTACTATTGATGGATCAATAAGTTGGAGGAGCATACAATCAATGGACGAATATTCAGAACTGACATTTGATAGTTGGTAGCAAGGCTCATATGAAATATTTTCAAGAATAAGCGCAATTGTGAGGGAAATTAGATGGGCTGGAACTGAGGTCAGAAAACACCCAATATATGATGGTACCTCAGGACTTGACATCTTTTTGGTCAGCATGGAAGAAAAGGTAGTGGAAGATCAAAGGATTCCAGTGATGGATTCATCCCTCCAGGACACCCCTGCCAAATGGCGGGCCAATCACAAAGCCTTCATTGGAAATTGGAACGATGTGAACCAAGCTATCAAATATATATTTCAAGATAAGGAGTAGTTGGAATCAGAGATGCGGACAGATTTCCAAGTTGCACAACTGTTCAATGGAAAGTATGATCCTAAATCACATATTGAACAATGTGTGACATAGTGGCAAGTTGCAGAAATACCATATCGTTTCTGGGTTCAAGTATTTCCCCATTCACTAGGTCCAATTCCTAAAGCTTGGTTCATGCATGAAGAAACCAGAAGACAGACCAGCGACTGGAAAATGTTGGAAGATCACTTTTGCAAGGACTTCTCATTTACAAGTAAGTACCATGAGCTTAAAGTATTCCTGCAAAGAATTAAAGAATTCCTTTTTACAGACACTAGTAAACAGAAATCAGACCTAGTGGTATGCGCAAAGCATAGCTTAGAACTTCAGACTAATCTTAACCTAAACTTGGACAAGAGACCTATAGAATGATATAAGACTGAGAAGGATTTGGAAAGCCCAGATGATTTAGAAGAATTGAGAAACTTAGCCATTAAGGAGACAGAAGGGAACAGAGAAATCCACAACATCATACCCAGCAAGACTGATGGTTCTTATAATCACCCATTGAAGTTGTGGAAAGTCAATATAGGGACCATAGAGAAACCTAAGATAGCTATGGTAGGAGATTACTGGGATGAGAAAACTAGCCAAGAAATACATAGCTTGTTGCGAGAGTATGAGGATTTGTTCCCAAAGACATTTTCAGAGTTAAAATGGATTAAAGGAGATATGGGAGAGATGAAAATCGAATTAAAATTAGGATCAAAGCTTGTGAGGCATAGACCATATTGCCCTAACCCCAGAGTGAAAGAGAAGGTTAAGAGGGAAATAGACAAGATGTTGGAAGAAGGACTTGTTTTTGCAGTGGAAGAAGCAGAATGGATTAGCCCAATAGTCATCCAGAGAAAGAAAGTCACAGAGGACATTAGGGTCTTTGTAGACTACAGAATCCTTAACTATGTCTATGTGCATGACCCTTTCCCAATACCTTTTACTGATGAGGTGCTAGAACAGGTTGCGGGGAAACAATCTTACTCATTTACAGATGGATGGATTTTCGGGGTATCAATAAGTAAGGATTGTTCACGGGGACAAAAAGAATACCACATTCATAATAAAATGGGGATCATTTGCATACAATGTGATTCCATTCGGCCTAAAGAACGCCCCTGCAGTTTTCTCTAGGATTGTAATAGAATCTTTCCGAGAATTTATTCACAAGTTTATAGAAGTTTATATGGATGATTGGATGGTATACATTCTGCTCAAGGAACATGTAGCGCTACTACGTCTGATGTTTGACAGATGTAGAGAATTGTAGATATCATTGAACCTCATAAAGTGTATCTTCTATGTGCCACATGGAAAATTTTTAGGCCACATAGTATGTCGAGAGGGAGTATTGGTAGACCCATCCAAAGTTACGGTTATTTTGAACATGTCGCCACCTACGAGTGCTAAGTAGGTGCGCTCCATGCTGGGACACACAGGGTATTATCGTAGGTTTATCAGAAGATATGAAAATATCACTGCACCTCTAGAAAATCTACTAAAGAAGGCTGAAGTGTTCCAATGGACCCCAGAATTTGATAAAGTGTTCAAGACCCTAAAGGAGAAGCTCAACATAGCACCTATTCTGATATTTCAAAATTGGGAAAATGAATTTCACGTGCACATAGATGCATCATGTATTTCCTTGGGAGCCATCTTAACGCAACTAGGAGATGGAGCCATGGATCATCCTATCTATTTTGCTAGCAAGAAGTTGTCACAAGATGAGCACAACTATACAACGATAGAAAGGGAGGGTTTAGCTATGATTTACACTTTGCATAAGTTTAGACATTATTTGTTAGGTTCTCATTTTAAGTTCTTTATTGATCATTCTACATTAAAATATCTAGTTAACAAACCTGTGTTGGAAGGGAGAATTTTTTGATGGTTGCTATTGTTTCAGGAATTTTCTTTTGAAGTGATCATTAAGATTGGAAGATGTAACATAGGGCCTAATCACTTGTCTAGATTGGAGTGAGGGGAAAGTGGCGGAGCAGTCGATGATCAGCTCCCAGATGTAGACCTGTTCCGGGTTGAGGCCATACCAAAATACCTAGAATACATAGCAGTCTTATTAAGTACAAGGTCATGCCCAGAAACATACTCCGCAACCCAGAAACGCCATATGGTGGTTAGAGCAGCGGAATATCAATTGATTGCAGGGAAATTGTATAATTTGGGACTAGATAGTATCCTTAGAAGATGTGTCTTAGATCATGAAAGACAAGATATATTGTGGGAGTGCCACAGTGGAGTTACGGGAGGTCATGTTGGAGGAAAGGCCACTGCATAGAAAGTTCTCCAAGTTGGACTATGGTGGGCCACGCTCTTCAAGGATGCAAAGGCATATGCTATATCATGCGATGTTTGTCAAAGAGTGGGTAAGCCATCACGACGAGATGAATTGCCACTCCAACCAATTCAATATTTACAAGCATTTGAGAAGTGGACGGTTGACTTCATTGGGTTGATCAACCCCACAACTAAGCATTCAAAGGCTAGATATATTATTACCGCAGCTGACTACCTTACACGTTGGGATGAAGCCGTAGTTGTTCAGGATTTTTCGACCGATATTGTCACTAGGTTCATTTTTGAAACTATTATCACTCGGTTTGGATGTCCTAGGAGTCTGACCAGTGATCAGGGAGCTCATTTTATCAGTAGTACAATAGCAAGGCTTACAGCGGAGTTCTTGAACCAACATCATAAAAGTAGTCCCTACCATATACAAGCTAATGGAAAAGTGGAAGCATTTAACAAGATTCTGGAGAGAGGATTAACGAAGGTCTATTTTGAAAACAGAGAAGATTGGGATGACAGAGTTCCAGCAGTACTATGGGCTTACAGGACAACCACAAAGAAACTCCACAAGTACACTCCATTTCATCTAGTTTATGGGAAAGAGGTTGGGGTACCTGCATAATTCATTACTCCAAGTTTGTGTATTGCACATATTACAGTCATGTCAGAGGATGAATTAGTTGTGCAGAGGCTCATGGACTTACAATAACTTGAAGAGACCAGGCTTTTAGCAAACTTCCATCAGACAGTTGAGAAAGCAAGGCAGAAATCTTGGCATGACAGACACATTAATACCAAAGTATTTGTGGAAGGAGATAAGGTCCTACTTTATGACAATAGATACAAGAAACATCCAGGCAATTTGTGCATGCATTCGTTGGGGCCATTTATAGTTGCGGAGATCCGACCATCTGGAGCAGACAGACTTGCGCAACTGGATGGTATGCTGAGGCCAGGATGGGTGAATGGCGCTCACCTAAAACCTTATCTATCTTTGAACTGAGCTAAAGAAATTTTGCTCTAGTCCAAAGGAGCATGTATAGTAGTTAGATTTGAATTTTCTTGCAAATTGTTATGAATTCAGTTAATAAAGTCGAAGAGTGCAGTGTTGTGCCGTGACATGTAGTTCATTGTTTTTTTTAAGTGTTGTTTTGATGCAGAACTGCTTAATCAATAGCGTAGGATCATAAGCGTCAAGAACCTATTAATGACCATCATTAATATGAGGGGGACCCTGTTGTGGTCGAAGAGAGAGTGAATCCAGACGCAATCTGAGTCCATGTGCCACATGAACCCAATCCAGTCACAGCCTTTATTACTACTACAGTACCCCATCTGAATTCGGTTAAGACATAAATTTGAGATACGCGAAGATTCCATTGATATTCACACCAGGATTCTCATTTGTTAAACAGTAAGGCTTGAAATCGGCCACATCCCTGACCAACTTGCACAGTAAATGTCGAGATCACCCGAGAGATTTACCACGTTAACCAGTCTCGTCGGAAAAATCAGATCCAAGTTGTGTCTATAGGGTAATGATGAATAGTAGTTATTACAAAACTTTCCAGCTCAGCCCAAGTATAAGGGTCTGAGAACTCGGTGTAGGACACATTTCTTCCCAGAACGAACTTAGAGATTTACAAATTATGAAGAGTGAGCAAGCCTATGTAATTCCTCGACCATTAGTCACGATACCCAATCCCTGTTTCTCCTGTATAAATTGTTGATAGTTCAAACTGACTATGTCGAGATCTAGAAGGAGTTGAAGTGTCGTTTCCAAGGATGCAGTACCAGATGAGCCTTGTGACCCCCGGGTTGAGGTTGTGGGAAATCTCAAGGGGAAAGTGGAGCAAGTCAAGCTCCTCAAACTCGACTTGACAAACCAGGTCTTGTTCCCTCAGATGAACATAGATGTTTTTTGGAGTATCGCTCCAGACAAGTTGGGAGGAATGCAGTTTGTGCCGAAGCCCAACTTTATCAATTGTTTCAATTATACCATCATGAACCTCGGGGACTTACCAGTTTTCGGCACCACTAGGGAAGTTGCAAGGTGTGTTAATTTTCTGATCAGTAGGGTGCATGACATAACTCTGTGGTTAAATAAGAGATATCCAATCCACGCAGAGGACATCCACCAGCTTATTGGACTGTCCCTCAAGGGTGAGGACGTGTCCAAAGGTTTCCAGGGTCCCAACAAGCACAGTAAGAAGAAGGGGGGGGCAGCCTATATGAGAGGTTTCACACACAGAGGGGGGGGTGCACATGCAAGATCGACCCCATACTACCCGAGATGGTCAGGACCAATGGCTACATCATTGCTAGCAAATTTATGAGGTCCTACTACAAGGGAGAATGCACACTAGATGCTTTATCAGTGGCAGAGTTTTGTGCCAATGTCGTTGTCTTCAACTGGTGTAGCTACCTATTGGAGGAACTCCTCATGGCCTGCGAGGAAGCCCAGGAGAAAGGTGGTACTTTCACCTACGGATACTTGTTGTTTGCATTCACAATGCTCAAGTGGATGCCACCCGTCGGAAGACCGTTGGCGCCAGCAAATAAGGGGCACTTGGAGAAAATGTTTGAGCCTTGGCATTCAAGGGAAAACTTAGATAACATCGCCTTCAACAACACGGTGTTCTCCAAATGGTACAATAGATTGATCGATGAAACACAGAGGTTGTGCATTCCACGGGAGTTGCTTAACTGCAATACACGGAACATAGCATTCAACATGAACCGACACCATACATTTGTGTGGTTGAGGTATGCCAATAGGGAGGACTTCCATTCGCATATGCTTCCATTCTATTTGGATGAAGAGGCCTTCAACAAGGAGGTTATGTCGTGGCCTGGAGTCAAATGCAACCCGTGCAAGTCGAGGATGCATTATGTTTTTCCCGTTGAGCTACTGAAGAAGAAAGGTCAGGAAGCAGGGGTAGGACTGAGCTCAAGATCAAAGGTACATAAGAAAGAATCTATGGCACAGATGGACTTCGAAGAAGAGGAGGAGACGCAGCCACTGGAGCACAAGAAGAGAACATTGTCGGTGTTCCCGCAGCTATCGATGTCAACAAAATCCTTAGCACTTCGTTCATCACAGAGCCAGTGGCTAAGAAACTCAAGATGGGTATTTCCCCAAGTACAGTTCTGAACCCCTAACCCATTTCATCCACCGTCCCCCGCACTCGCTCAGCAGCTCGAGCAACCCACATTATATATATCCAGGATGACCCTGAACCTGACACCACTCCACCCACCATCATCACTGAGAAACCTTCATCACCACCACAACCCCATTCTCCACCTCCAGAAATTGACTTTCCACCCCAAACTAGTGATCCAGAACCCATGCAACTTGATCCCCCAGAAATATCCGAGCAGAGGCCAAAAATATATGGTCCAAACCTAGAAATACTTGAGAAAAGGCTATAACTAACTGACTCGAAATCTGAATCCCAGGACCATCATATCATACCCTTTGTATCGATTAATGATGCTATGTCTTCGACAGAGATGCAAACAATAGAGAAGTCGCAACTCTGAAATCCCCAGCACACTACCTCAACAACTAAGGTTGAAGGTGTTATGGGAAGTGCAACCCAGGCAGTGGGCGCACACAAATAAGTAGAGATACTAGAGGGCCAAAAGGAACCTGGGATGACTTCAAATAAAAGCGCAACGTCACCACAGGAACAGACGGATCCAGTCCTCCAAAACCCTTAGCAGTGTGTAGAGTTGTTGCAACTCTGCCTAGCCAGAACGGATGTTTTAACATTCATTCCACCAGTGTTGAGGTTGAGGCCTGCACCAGGACCATCTACAAGAGAGGAGGAGGTAGAGACTCCCTCAGAGCACTCAACAGCCAGTGGACCTCCACTACAGGTCTGAGCACCCAAGGATGCCACCCCTTCTTCTGTTGAACTTGCACAGTGGCTAGCAGCACAACTAGTCGAAGTGATCAGGGCCTCAACTCATCAACTGGAGAAGAGGCTCCAACAGGCTGAAAGGTCTGCAGAGTTCGCAAGGGAGGAAACACTCCTTGATCAAGCGCACAAGACATTGGAAGAGTTCGTTAAGATTCAAGCGAAACAGAAACTGGAAAGAGTGCAGGAGAGGCTTGTTGAAGCCTGACCAGAAATAAGGAAGGTCGCACCCCAACTGCCAAATTCCAGTGATGCAGAAGAGCCTGAGCACCATATCGAATTACTCCAAGTAGCATGGTCACAGTTGGTCATTCGCGCAGAGAATCTGGAAGTGCAGTTGTGACAGAGTCATCAAGAAGAAGAGAAGCAGCCTCAGAATTTGCAAAAACAAATAGATAAGGTAGTGTTGGAAGGCAACAATGCTCGAGAAGCACTACACAAGCGCACAGCTGAGTGCATAAGCATATTCTGAGAAGTCACAGACTGGATTGGCATCATCGTTAGGTGCAACCAAACTCTAGAGGACGTGCAGACGAGAATACAGTTGTTGAATGAGGAAGTTGCGGTCATTATGTATCCGCTCGAGCAACAAGATAAATTCGACCAAATCTAGCAAGAGGATAATGAGTTGAACGCTCTGTTCGAGGCGCAATATGTAGCCAAGAAGGAGCTACACAACTTTCAACCTGTCATTCAGACAGTATACATGAAAATGCATCAGGTGGATGCTACAACAGAATATGAATGGAACTCTTTGGTCGCATCCAAGCCCAAGGGATGTATCACAGATGCGACCCAACAGTTCGTAGTCGAGGTCTCACTCCTTGCCAAGAAGTGGCAAGATAAAATTGGGAGTTTCCAGGAAGTCAAAAAGCGGGCCTTAGAGTTGGTCCCAAAGTTGGTCACTTCGTTTGAGAGGTAGAGAAAGATGAAGCACAAGAAGAAGAGGAAGGTAAAGCAGAGAAGGAGGATAAGGGAAAGCAACAGTTACTCCTGGAAGCTGCGAAAGAGCCAAGTACTTGACTTGAGGGCGAGTCAAGGCTTGTGGTCAGAGCTTGTTGGGCCCTTCATTTTTGGATGTGAAGCTGCGCAAGAAGGACTACAGTACCAGTTTTGGTTTAACACGAGTTGTGCAAGCTACAGAAGAAGTTGGACAGTGGAGCAAGGAAAAGTAACAAAAATCGGTTGCGGAAAGGGACAGTGCAACGCCAGTAAGGCAAAAGAAGTTACAACAGAACAAGAAAGCATGTGAGCCCAAAGCCAGAAGATCCCACTCAGCTTATATATATGAGATGTATATGATTGTAAAAGGGTTCTCGGTTCTTGTTCTTGTTGGGTTGGGTTGGTTAGTGTTGATAGGTTGAGTTTCGTTGTTGCTAATCAAATGTTGTACCGGTAATCTACATATAGTTTTGGTTAGATAGAGCTCTGCGATATGAGACTGGAGTCAGAATTTGGTAACAAAGTACCAAGTTGTATCTCTGAGATTGTATTCGATAAGTTCTGAAGATAATAGATGAAGAAGGACCCGAAATTTTGAAATATAATCTGTCATATTGTGTTTATGCTTGTGCATTGTATCTTTACAGTACTTATTTATGCTTGATAAGCTCAATATGATGTATCTATGTATAAATGTTTTTCACAATTTAAGTATCTTCAATTCTTGTATGCATTAGTTCAGATCTGGTATGTAAGTGGTTTATTTTGTGCAAGATAATGGTGAATCTTGAAGGTTCTGGGAACCCACCCAAGTACTCTCCTTGCTCTTCCCTATCCTTTTGTCTTGGTTGCACTTCGGGTGAGACTTCTTCTCTTCGGAGGAGATGAAAATGCCAATGCTCTAGACTACACGGTACCTTTTGTTGGTAACCTAAGAAGGACCTTAGTTTGATCAATTCCGCGCCAACACCTTCTTCCAATTGCAGTTGGAAAACAAAGTAAGTTGGTGCTTCCAATGAATGTAATTATTAAAGACATATAAAAAAAACATTTTGTGGTTTTCTCCCACTTTGGATTTCCACGTAAAAACACCGGTGTACTTTGTATGTGTATGATTGCTCATTTGTTCATTATTTATTTACTCTACAACTATTGGATGATAATGCTACATTAATATAACACTTGCATTTTATGGTAAAAAATGATTAAATTGCTTTATTATTGATTCATTCCCCCTCTCAGTAATCCAACAGACAAAACCACAATATTTGATATAAGAGTGATGGGAAATAAAATATCAATACTTAAAGAAATTTGGTCAACAACAAATCATATGAACTTGAGTGGTTCTTACTCCGCTTACTTAATTTTTAAATGATGTGAAGTGGTGCAAATATTAACAATCTCAAGATGATGATTGCAAAAAAAATTGAAGAAATTAAAAAAGGTAAAAGATGTGAACTTTTAAGGATTGTTACTCCACCTAATTAAATTCTATATGATTGTGCTTTTTGTAAATAACCACACCACAACACTGGAATTTGTGCAAAGGGAGGTATTTCTCCTACTTCCCTTGTTTTGATTCACCAAGATTGATTTTGGGCACAGAGAAAAGAGCATACTAGAGGAAAGGAGGATTTTAGGTCCCTTGTGTGTAGATTAATGATAGACAAATAAACTAAAAGTAACTAAGATTTTACTCTATGCATCCATGTGCCATGACAAGAAAAAAGAACATCAACATGGCAAGAGAAAAGAACAATGTTTCCTCCTCCTACCCACTAATTTAGATAATTACTGATGAAAATGGAAAAATAGAATCATACTTTAACCTTTAATCCATAAACAAAATGAGGCATGTTACCTAAGTTTACTGATAAACCTAACTAATACCTAAAAAGATGGATTTAAACACACAAGGCAGTTGTACAGGTTGTGTGGGAGTAAAGTGCTACAATTCATGCGACTTTCATAGAAAATCATCTCATAGCATGGAGCAAACTAAAATAGCCACGGAAATCATCATGCTCACAAAGAACTAAATTTCAAAAATAAAGACCAGTGAAGGTGGTTTCCAAATGGATGTAAAGGCCATTTGTCCTTCCTACAAGTCACCAAAGGTTAAAAAAACTGAAAAAAGCCTAAGGAGTGATAAAGAATGATCTAAACCCAAGTGGCAGTTTCAAATTTGTCTTGGGGAATTAAAATAGTCATGCAAATCTTCGTGCTCACAACGAACTAAATTTCAAAAATAAAGACCAATGAGGGTGATTTCCAAATGGATGTAAAGGTCATTTGTCCTTCCCACAAGTCACCAAAGGTTTTAAAACAACTAAAAAAAACCTAAGAATAATCTAAACCCAAGTGTGATTTTCAAATGTGATTTTCAAATCTGTGTGTTAGGGATAGATGTTTATTTTTTCATAATTAAAAAGACAATGTATATTTATCTTTTATAAAAAATAAAAATAAAATCCCTTTAGGGATAGATGTTTATTTTTTCATAATTAAAAAGATAATGTATATTTATCTTTTATCAAAATAAAAATTAAAAAATCTCTTTCCAAATTTATTTATTTAATATAGAAAAAAAATATTTATCTAAAACATATTAAATTTATATTAATTCAAAATAAAAATTAATTTATTTAATATAGAAAAGAATATTTATCTAAAACATATTAAATTTATATTAATTCAAAAAAAATTATTATTATCTTTTTTTTCTAATTTATTTTTATTTTTAAATATTTATTAATAATTTATCATTTATTTCATTATTCATATTTCATTTTATACAATTTTTTTCCTATATAATTTTATTTAATGTTAAATATATATTTTCTATTATA
>JASDQU010305976.1:34834-48086 GCA_032191745.1 Picea mariana | reverse complement strand
GAAAATACAGGATAGGTTGCCTCATATAGAAAAGAAGCTATATATTTTCGAGGTGAATGACACAACAAAACCTTCTAGGTTAGTAGTGTAGCGAGTAAGCAGATGTGTCCAGTGTGTCGAACACGGGAAAGCTAGCACATCTGGAAACAAATGAGACAACCTGCACCTACTATTTCCATGAGTCATGCTCAAATGCCAACTATCTCTGAGCTGGAGGATATGAAGAAGAAACGTCCCTACCTATAGGCAAAGAGACAGAGTAAATGATTATGGGACCTTTTAGTTTGCATATTGTAATATTTATCATTTTAGGTTATAAGAAGTCCAACCATTTCAGGTTGAGACCATTTTTTATAAATATCTAAATCAAAGACTTATTTTAGGCTGCTTATTGCCAGATGTAATAGAGAAAACTCTCATTTTGTGAGTATTAATAAAAGTGTAGACAAGGATTCCAACTTTTGTGCAGTTGGGTTATGTTTTTCTCCTATATTTCATATCTCTAGATTTCCTTATGTTATTCCTTGACAAGTGAGTGTTTGCAATTTAGTACTAATGCTATTACAATCACATTAAATCGGTTATTTGATAAGAAAACAATTTTTCCTTTGTATTCACTATAAGTAAATACAAGACCTGTGAGCTACTTGGATCACTGTATCTCATATCCTTTCAAGGGTGAATTCTTTATTTTCTTCTACTGTGAACAAGGTAAGATTCATTTTCCATTGATGCCTCATTTTTCTTCACAGTTTTGTAAGTTTCTCCCACATCATCTAATTTTATAAATTGACTCAGAAAACAAATTACAGCCTATGTCCTAGTCTGTCATTAATTTCATTTGAGGATTAATTCTTATATAACTAACGAAAGAAAAAACACCTTTTAAAACATTCCTTTATATTTATGATGCCTGACATTATTCTTTGAGCCTTAAGTTTAATATCAAGAGCGACACTCTTTGGAATCCACGATATCCTGGTGAATGTCCAACTGGTGTCTAATGCTGCGGTGCACCAGATGACACCTTCCCCGCTGATCTCACTGGAGTCCTTCTCTAACCCCCATTGATAAGCTACTCCTCTTCTATGAGGGCCTTCTAGATAACATCATGCAAGGTTTGAGGCATCATAATCCTAACCTTTGCATGAATGCTGACATTAAGGCCAAACAAGAACCTATTGACCTTAAGTTTCTCGGTATTTAGGTGCGGAGCATACTGAAGCAGCTCCATAAAACGAGCCTCATACTCGGGCACGGTATGGTTTCCCTGTCACAAGGCATTGAACTCATTGAGATGACACTCAATGAATTCCTCCGATAGATACCTCTTCGACGACCATGTTCAATTGTGGCAGGAGTGTCTTCCACCATAGAAGAGAAATCCCCTTTAGTTGAAAGATTGCCATGCAGACCTTCATGTTGGAGGTATATTTGGTAAGTGCAAAGAACATTGCCTTATTCTCCAACCATGCCTCGATGTTTGTATTATTCGGGGCACCAAAGAACTTGGGAAATTTGACCTTCTCAAGTTCACGGTGAATGCTAAGTACCGACCGGAGTGCGCAGTGGACCCTCAGGGAGTTTCGGCGCCCTAGCCTCATTTCTATCCAAGAGGATGATCAGTGCCTCAGACATCCACTGAAAGGACCTCATTAGCCCAACCACATCACCCAAAACTATCTTTTCCTACCCGAAAACCTACTCGTCTCCCTGGGGGTGAGACCCTTTAGGCCTAGATGCTACTGGAGGCGTCATGCCTCCTCCCCTATCACTTCGTCATCTTCCTCTGTGACATCCTCTAACCATGATTACCTACATGAATACAAATCAAATTAATTAGAAACCTTGTAATAAAATATCAAATCAACGGAAGTCGTAGTGATCCCAAGTTGCAGGTCGAACCTTCTCTAATACCATATGTAATAACCTCGGTCGTTATGACTACATGCGACGCAAAACATGTGCAATTTTTTTTTTGTTTTAAGCAGGAAGGACATCAACGACAACAATTAATCAACACCACTTAACAATGAACACAACTTACGCATTCAGGCAACAGACAACAACGACCCAACATACTAGCACATCATACAATTGGACGAAACATGCGATAATCAATAGACAGATAAAAATGGCTACCCGCCTGACACAAGAAAGACAACGCCTACAAGCTAAAGGAAAACATTATCAAACCCAACACAATGACTTTGATGACCAGTAACTAGAACCCTCTACGATGCACAAAACCAATCGCATTAAGGCATTACAAAAACAAGTACCAACATCAATTACAATGAACATTACGCCCACATTGGGAAGCACAAGACTCCGGCCAAGTTATCATTCACATCTATCCATTAGGGCGTGAAATGATCCCCTCATGAGGAATCATGTCATCACCAGGAAATAGGCGTGACAATAACCATGGCGCAACATAACATAACTAGACTTTTAACCCAAGCTAAATCCCTCGTGCTAGGAGACCGAATTATCTACCAAAATACACGAAGACTATACCCAAGCACCCAATCAACTAGTCAAAAAGACGCAACATGACATCATTCAAAATTAATTTCACAACCAACTGAAGGATTTCTTGTTTTATTATGAGGCACTTTTTAAGGAAGTCTCCCACACTGTAAAATATAATAATTTGAATAATATCTAAAAATTTGTGTGCATGGATATTTTATTTTAATTCTCTATATAGTAGAATGTTATTTGAAGGCTAGATTAATAATATGTGATATAATAAATTAGTACTTCCATTTTGTTATGAAAAAATAATGTTTACCATCATAAACAAGTAAATTAATATATTAAGAACATGAATTCAAGGGGTTTTCTTTTTGGATTAAAATAACTTCAACCTCATCTTATCTGTCAGTTTAAAATAGTTGTCCATAAATCATTATGCTATCTAACAACAATATGACAACTAACAATATCGATATCTAATGACAATATACTAACTAATAACAATATGCTAACTAACATCGCTATCTAACAACAATATGCTAACTAATCAATAAAATCACTATCAACAATAATTCGTTGTCTGATTGATGAATTGTTGTCTAACATAGCATCACTGACTGTCAATAGTCATTGTCCATTCACAAGTCTATTCATACATATATTGATAAATCTAATGATGAATATATTGATGAATCTGTTGATAACACTGGGTATATACTAGGTGAATTGCCCAGAAAATCATGGTGAAAATTTAGTGTAATATGCTAAGTACATCATGGTTCATCAATGACATAGATGTCTACCATAATATTTCTGTTTATTAAAAATAAATCTGTCATCTCCTCAAATAAATTGGTGGAAATTTTGCTTTTGAGGTGATAGGTTGTGGTCTACATTTTATTCCTAAATTTTTGTAAGTAGGTTAGAGAGTTTGTATTCTGTAAATAAGCTCAAAAGAAATTTTGGATTTGGTTTGGTCAAGCAAAAGTCATTATCTCAGGTTTTGGTGGTTTAGGCGAGCCTGAAATGGGCTCATTAACCACCAAAATCCTTTGTTCCCGATAGATAAGAGATCAAAGCAAGAATGCAGTTAACCACCGAAAGCGTTTCAACGGTAAAAATGGAAAGCCCATACTTTCGCACGAGCCAGCTATCAAGTTGGCATAATGATGAAAACGTAACTGTCGAAAGCTCGTCAAGTTGGAAGGCATGCACGTTCTAATGGTGTCTATCCGAAAGTTTGAATCTCCTATTGTCCTTTCAACCGCATTTGTCTTTTCAAAATCTAGACACGACAGTGATACTGAAATTCATGCATGTTGTCACGAAGCCTCCCTCCATTTCTAGTCTCAAGTACACGATCTATCATGATCCCATTAATCCCTCATTAAATCCTCATTCATTATCAGTTTGAATTATAGAGATTAATGAGATAATCGTGAGTTCGCGATTTCATCAATTAAATGTGTTTCCAGAGATCCTAATCCTGTTTCCCCTGGTGATTTTCAAAGCGCCATTAGAGTCCAGCGATCGCTCTCAAGTCAATTAAGCCACATCGATTTATTAGGCAAGTTCAAAACCCATCTTGTTTCAAATTTAAATGAATATACCACCAAAAATCTAAAATTTTGGCATGCTCTCAGTCAATTTGTCGCCCGAAACCTGGTTAGTATTTGAGCTCAATGATCCGAATTTTGTGTCACCCTGTCCCACCGGCTCTTCCATGAGTTATAATTTCTATGTTCCTAAATTCTAGAATCTTTGTCTCCCTGGACGCTCAGTTTCCCATAATCGTAGGTACAATCAACATTGATCAATGCCAAAAGTAGGGATAGTTTTGAGGTCTGAGGTGGATGGGGTTTGGTACCTAGAAGCTCACCCGGAGGTGGCAGAATTCTTCAAGTAGGCCGGGGTATTTTCATATTGTGAAAAATTAACCAACTTTCATCAATAGGTGGCCGAGTCTTTTGCCATTTCCTATGATGGGAGGTCCGCTAGAATAGGAAAGGAGGAGTTTATCATTGATAAAGCTGCCATTGATGAGTATACAGGTTTACCTAGATCAGGAGACTAATGGTTCAACTCTACCATACCTTCAAACATCGAATTCAGGTCATACTTGCTGCCTGTACATAAAGATTTGATCTGGAAGAAGGATATTCCAATGTCTTACTTAGAACCAAAGTGGCAGTCCCTGTTGAATGCAATATTTGTTTACATAACATGTGAGGGGTGATACAATAGAGTGATGTTATATCACTTTAAAATTCTAAACCATTTTACAGGAAGAGACCCAATCAATCTACCATTTTTCTTGCATAAAGCCTTCATGAAAATGTCTAAATAGGTCAAGGCCAATCCCACTAAGGTGACAAGTAGATTATCTCACTAAAGACTCATTACACTGATTGTCAAGGAGTCATTGAAGAAAAGGCAAATACATTGGAACTATTTCCTCTTCTGGAACGAATTCCAGACTGATTGTCAACAGCAGGAGAAGGGTAAAAAGGTTGCCACTAAGAAGACTATTACTCCCAAAAGAAGTCATAGGAAAAGGAAATGTATCTCACCACCAAGAGATCCCATAGAATTATCCTCTGTCAAGAAGAAAAGAATCAAAAGAAAACTACAGTTTGAAGGTGAGCGGTCCAAGGACCCCGCTACAGGAAATAACCCTTTAAACCTACCTTACAGTGATTCAGAACCAGAACAAGAATTGGCAGAGACACAGGGTAATGTATAGACTGAATAGGGTGCAGACTATTGTTCCAATTTACCTTCACCAACTCCTCCAGAGGCAAACAGTCCACCAGTGGCAGAAGCCTCTTCAAGTAAGCCTAAAATAGCTAGATCATGGAAAATCAACAAACTCCTGCAACAGGTCTATGAAATGGAAGTCCTGGAAAGGGTGATTAAAAAATCTAATACAGACCTGACTGACAAAAATGCAGAGCTTTTCAAAATAAACCAAACCCTCAAAGAGAAGCATGACAAGATTAAAGATAGAAACAGGGTATTGATCAGGGAAAACATGAAGTTGTATAGACAGCTTAGAATTCTGAGGTTGAAGTTAAAGGAGTTTCAATCACCAGCACAGGAGCAAACTGTATTGGAAACTTTGGCTAACTTAGCTACGACCATGGTAGACACACCAGAGCCTTCCACGCAGCCAGTAGAAGTTCGCAGATTTGCACGAACAAGGGCTACCTCATCCAAGAAACCTTGAACATCAAAAAGGGATCCAAGGTAAGCATTTTTGCAAATTATGAAGTTTTCTTAAAGCTGAAGTTTCGGTGGTTTAGGTGAATAGGATGACTATTCATTAACCACTGAAAGTAGGGATTTCGATAGATAATTCGCTCAAGATCTTTCTAAGTTAACCACCAAAAGCCTGTCATTTCCAGAATGATCAAGTTTTTACACAGATCAAAAAATTTTGAGCTTGAAAGATTTGAAACCTCTTCGAATGAGCATTTGATGAATTGTCAAGACAAATCCAATAGCTATTTTTGATAGATTATGGAAAGAGGAGTCATTTCAAAGGTTTTTGGTATCTTTGACAAAGACAAAAAAGAAGGACACTTTCTCACATCAACAGATTCGAATTTGTCTCTCTTGGAGAGTCATCATTCAGCCTTGGGAGGCTATCTTGTACTGCACCATCACTCAACAAGAGAGGAAGACCATGAAATCTGGGATTGACCTCATTTTTGGGGATCATTCCACATCTTTTGCAACTAAATTTTGATTTACTATCTTTAGCATATTTGATCCATGTTTTTAGGATCTCAAAACTATATTGTAAAGCTATAAAGCTAAAGGTAGAATAGGAACCAAGGCTTCGAATTTGGAGACTTTTTCATATTATGTACTCAAACTTCTCATTTTCATATTGAGTAATGCAAGCTTGTTTTTCCATAACTTGTTCATATTTCATCTTCTTATCTATTCTGTACTTTCACCTTGATATTATATTCATGTTGTTATGCTTGTTTATGCCTGATAACTGTCATCTTATCATTGCATTCATAAGTTAAACTCTGCAAGTATTCCTATGATTATTGTAATTGGCCATTCATATATGCTTTATATGTGATTCTGCTGATATAATAGTTATTTCTCCATGCATCCCTTTATTTGTAAACTCTTTGAACATTTGTGGTTGAAATCCTTGTCCATCTAAATGTGTTCATGCATGTTATGAGTGAGAAATGATTCAGTCCTCTGACTTGATCCAAACCCACACTTATTATTGAGAAAACGGTTACAAAAAGATTAAGTTACCAGGCATCTCTGACTTACAGCCTAGGATATTTTCCTGGAGCGATAACAAATTGGTGCCATTGCTGGGGAGAGGAGATCAAAGCTCAGCTTCCTTGGGAGATGACATAGCTCCAAAAAGAGTTCACACTAGGGTGAACCAAGAAGGCCCACTGACAACACCAGTTCCTGACCCTGAGAAGATCATCAGTAAGGGTAAAGCTTTGCAAAGACAGGCTTCTGGATCTGCAAAGACAGTAGATTCAGGTATTCAAACTGACACTCCTTATTTCATATCTAAAAGGCCTCTAGTTGAATCCCCTGCTGCTGAAACTCATAGTTCTCAAGAAATTGAAAATTTATCTCAAATATTGAAGGTAGAAGAACCTTCACTTTCTTCTAATATTACTGACTCTGTTCTTGCAGTTGATGTTTCATCCCATCCTAAAGAGATAACTACAGGGTCCTCTCAACAAAAGGAAACCTCTTCTTCATCTTCTTTGAATTCCTCACCCATCAAACCTATAGAAGGTGTTCTATACACTCACACTAATCTACCTGTTCTTGAAGATATTTTACATGATCTGTCCTCTAAGGGAGAAGAAAATTTAGCCTTGTTGCTCGATCAGTTTTATAAAGCCTCTTATTTTTCACCCATTTCTAAAAATTCTGCTCAAGGTGAAGTGAGACAACCATTCTATTTTAACTCAGTCGTCCCATCTCCACCTTCATCTCCTACAAGTTCTTCTTCCGTAATAACCCCCAAGACTGCCATGGCTACCCCTTTAACCAAGATGGAACAGATTTTGGCAAATAGGTATGCCCCACTTGTATTGCCAAATCCTTTATCTGCTATGCCAACTGGAGATTATCATAAATATATGCCTAAGTTTACCGGTGCGGGAGATTATACTGCTGAAGAACATATTGAATCTTTTTATGCTTATGCTAAAAATATTAACATTTCAAAAGATGTGTGGACCATAGTTTTTGTTCAGAGTTTGGATGGCCAAGCCCGGAAGTGGTTCAAAGAGCTACCGGAAAATTCAGTCACATGTATTGAACAATTAGATGAGGTATTCTTAAAACAATGGGGAGAAAGAAGAGATATGTTATACTACATTTCTGAGTTTGGAAATTTAAGGAGAGAAGATGGAGAGTCGGTCTCAAATTTCATCAAAAGGTTTAATAGAATGTTCGGAAAGATCCCTACAAAGATTAAAGCAAGTGACGCATCGGCAAAGATCACATTCTCTGCTGCCTTTGATCCATATTTTTGTCTAATCCTCAGAGAAAGACGATCATCCACACTTGATTTAATGCAATATGCCGCCCTCGAGGTTGAATCAAACATTACAACATCTCAGAAGCTCAAAGGAAAGGTCGAGATAAAGAAGTCTGTTGTTGAGCCCTCTTCTTCTTCTAATAGTAAAATGGAAAAGATGGCAAAGATGTTGGACAATTTGACATCTGAAATGTCAAAATTGAAGGTCCAAAATCAGCAACCAGGAAGGACAAAAGAGCCAAATACTTTTGCCCCAAGAAATCCAAATGCTTTCCCTTACAGAAGGAACAATCCACAAGTCTAGATCTTTCAGAGAGATAGGAATGCAGCTGATGATCAGAGAATCAGACCACCTTTTCAAAATGCAATGTTAGATGAAGAACAACAACCATCTCACAATGAAGTCGAAGAAGAAGATGAAATAAATTGTTTTGGTGATGAAAATGATTCTTCCTTTTTGACACAAGTAGACTATGAAGAATCCCTGATGGACCAGCAAATTCATGAGGCAAGTATCGAAGAATATGTCTACTTGACAGATGATCAGAAAGGTTATAACTTAAGATCCAAGAGTGTTGTCCCGAAACCATTGATCGTTGCTTCTATGAAGAACAAAGAAGTCATTGCTCCTGTGAAGAGTAAAGAAGTTGTTGCCAAGCAGCTTGTCGCTCATGTAAAACAGACCTCCTCTCCTACAAAATAGCAGTAGAAGAAAACATAGCCCCTAGCCAAGGAGAAAGTCAGTCTCAAAGCTCCTTCCAATGAGGTAAAAGCTTCTGATAAATCATCTTTCTCTTTTAATTTTGAATTAGAAATTCAGAAAGTAAAGATACCTATGCCTTTAACTGAACTCGTGAAGAATGAAATCTTTAAATCAGCCATCCTGAAGTCCCTTGAGCCAAAGAACTCTTCATCTGTTGATTTTGTTAACCTACAAGATAACAAGCCAACAGTAACTATAGGGCCTATGATAGAAGACCGAGATGATTCTTGTCCACCATTCTACATATCCCTAAATGTCCATGATAAGATCCTCCATAATTGATTGCTTGATTTCGGGGCGTCACATAATCTTATGCCCAAAGCAGTGATGGATGAGCTTGGTCTTGAGGTCACCAAACCATATCATGATCTCTTCTCTTTTGATTCTAGGAAATTCAGATGCCTTGGCCTCATAAAAGACCTTATTATAAACCTTGCCCAATTGCCAATGAGAAGCATGGTAATGGATGTGGTGGTTGTTCATATCCCACCTAAGTTCGGGATCCTCTTGTCTCGTCCATGGGGAAAAAGGTTAGGAGGTACCTTACAGATGGATCTTTCATATGCTACAATTCTGGTCTTTGGGGGAGAGCTGAAAAGACTTTACAGAGAGAATCAACTTGCCTACATCATCAGTGATGCAAAAAAATTATGTAAATCATCCTATTTATGTTGTGGATACAGATTTTGGCTCGTGCATTCTTCAAATAGATGATTCTCAATCAACTCCTATGCAGCTTGTGAAGCCTATTGAACAACAAACTGATGATAAGAACATTTCAGTCTGGACCATGTATTTTGATGGGGCCAGTACTAAAGTTTCAACAGGTGCAGGGGTAGTTTTGATTTCTCCTTCAAAGGAGACTATATCTTTGTCTTTCAAGCTCGATTTCAGAACTACTAACAACATAGCAGAATATGAGGCCTTGCTGTTGGGATTAAATTTAGCTAAGATATGGGGATAAAAGGTTTAAAGGTATTTGGAGATGCGGATCTCATTATACAATAGGTAAACAGTACCTTTCAAGCAAAGCATGTCAGATTGAAAGCCTACAGAGATGAGGTATGGAAAGTGCATGATTCTTTTTCTGTTTTTGAAATTTTGTATATACCTAGGGATATGAATCAGCGTGTCGATTCCCTTGCTATTTTAGCTAGCATGTTTATTCCTCCCATGCCCCCCAGGCTCAGTTATGAGATCCAAGTAAAATATAGACCATCTTTACCCAACAATATTAAATACTAGAAAGTTTTTGAGGATGATGATGAAATTAACAGATTTCTTCAAGTGGTAGATGAATTTTCTGATATGCATGTTGACCAGCAGAATCTAAATGTAGAGGAATCCCAAAAGCCCAAGATAAAACAAAGATTGGGTCAACATGATATTGTTCAGCTACCTAATAATTATATACCATGAGGTTTGGTACCTCTCAAAAAAAATTTTGATCACAATGATGTTCCCTACAAGCTAGATAAAAAGAAGAAAGATCCTGTTGTTCACGAGCACAACATAGGGGGTGAAAGTCAGCCTAAATTCATAAATCTATCTTCTGAATTGACTGCTGATCAGAAGTCCAAATATTGCAGCGTTTTGAAAGAATTTTCTGATGTTTTTGCTTGGAAATATATTGATCTAAAGACTTATGACCCTGATATCATTCAACACAAGATCCCTCTTGAGAAAGACACCATTCCTTTCAAACAAAAGCTCAGACCTATTAGTCCTCTTCTTTTGCCTGTGATTGAAAGAGAAATTAAAAAGCTTCTCAATGCCAAGATCATAATCCCTTTGAGATACTCCAAATGGATTGCAAATCTAGTGATAGTGAGAAAGAAAAATTGTGAGGTTAGATTATGTGTGGAATTTAGAAACCTAAATAGATGCTCTAAGAAAGACAAATATCCCCTACCTAAGATGGAACATTTGCTGCAAAGGATTTCAAGGGCTAATGTCATATCTTTCCTAGATGGTTTTTCTGGCTATAATCAGATTTTTGTCCACCCCGATGACCAAGAGAAGACTGCATTTACTACTCCTTGGGGTACCTTTATGTACGCCAAGATGCCATTTGGATTAATGAATGTCAGGGCCACGTTCCAAAGGGCCATCAACATATCTTTCATGGGAGAAAAGGACAAGTTTTTTCTCATATATCTTGATGACATCACAGTATATTCCAGAAGTCATGAGGAGCATCTAAAGCATTTAAAAAGAGTGTTCTTCAAATGCAGGCAGTTTAGAATCTCATTGAATCCCAAAAATTCCCAGTTTTCTCTCAGGAAAGGTAAGCTCTTAGGCCACATTGTCTCAGCAGAAGGTGTAAAGATTGATCTAGCTCGGGTGGAAGCAATTCAGAGGTTGTCCTTGCCCAGATCAAAAAAGGATATTAAATCGCTACTCGGTAAGATAAATTTTGTTAGAAGATTTGTGCCAAATTTTGCCGAGTTAGTTAAACACATAACATGTATGTTGAAAAATGGGTCTGAGATAAAATGGGCAGACAACACAAGGAACTCATTTCAGGATATCAAGCAAGCTATCATGGAATCCCCGGCTCTGATCAGCCCAGATTACAGTAACATTTTCTATGTTTTTTACTTTGCTTCTTACGACACAGTGGCAGCAGTTCTACTACAGAAAGATGATGACAATTTGGATCATCCCATTGCTTTCTTCAGCAAAACACTCAGAGACGCTGAACTAAGGTATTATCCTATTGAGAAACAAGCCTATGCTCTCATAAAATCTTTAAAATCCTTCAGAATTTATATTCTCCACTCAAAGGTCATTGCATATGTCCCTTCATCCTCTGTGAAAGATGTTTTGACTCAGCGTGATATTGACGAAAAGAGATCTAGATGGATTGCAAATTTGATTGAGTTCAACATTGAAGTAAATCCCACCAAATTGGTGAAAGGCCGGGGCCTTGCTAAACTCTTAACGGAGGAAAATCATGAGTTGTTGGACATTAATTTCATAGGAGAAAGTTCAGTGAATTTGCAGACGGAGTTGGCAGTGGATGGACATCATAGAAATCAACAAGTGGCAGAGCACTTGTCTTCTTGTGAATGGTATTCAGGTATTATACATTTTTGCAAAAGCTAGAAGTTCCTCCTGAACTCAGTATGACTCAAGCTCGAGCCCTTAAGCTTAGAGCCATCAAATTTTTCATTTACAATAATATGTTATATTGGAAAGACCCTGCTGGTTTGCTTCTCAGATGTTTAGACAAAGAAGAGTCAGTCGAAGTTACACATCAATTTCATTCAAGTGTTTGTGGACGTCATCATTACTGGAAGACCACTGTTCATAAAATCCTAAGGGCTAGATACTATGGGCCTTTCCTCTTCTTAGATGTGTGTGCCTTCATCAAAGCTTGTGACAAATGTCAAAGATTTATGGGAAAACAACAACTAAAATCTTTACCCATGAGACCTATAGTGGTGAATGGCCCTTTTCAGCAGTGGGGTTTATATTTTATAGGTGAGATAAATCCTTCATCTAGTGGTCAGCATAAGTGGATCTTAGTAGCCACAGATTATTTTACAAAGTGGATAGAGGTGATTCCCACCTGGAATGCCACTCACCAGGTAGTCATGAAGTTTCTTTATGAAAATATTTTGAGCAGATTCGGTTGTCCCAAAAGGATGGTAACAGATAATGCAGCGACGTTCAAAGTAGAGGCATTAGTAGACATGTGTAAATCAATGGGCATCCAGTTCATACATTCAACCCCCTACTACCCTTAAGGTAACGGCTTGGCTAAATCATCCAATAAGAGCTTAATCAAAATCATCAGAAAAATGTTAGAGGAAAACAAAAAGAATTGGGATTCTAAACTGAAATTTTCTCTGTGGGCAGAGAGAGTAACTATCAAAAATTCCATAGGAACCTCTCCATTCAAATCGGTCTATGGGACTGATGCTATTTTTCCTGTTCAGTTAGTTTTACCAGTGGCTAGATTCTTTCAGGAAGAGAAAACCAAGTCAAATGATATGGTAAGAAGAATGCTTGATTTGGTGGAACTGCAACAAGCCCGCGAACAGTTAGTGGATAGATCAGAGGCTCATCAAAAGAAGATCAAAAATACTTTTGACAGAAAGGCGAAGGTGGACAATTTTCAGATTGGTGACTGGGTTCTAAAATGGGATGCTTTTAGACAGGATAAAGGAAAGCATAACAAGTTCGATTCTTTGTGGACCAGTCCTTTCATGATAACCCAAGTACAAAATAACAACACTTTCATGTTGCAGAATTTGGGAGGTGAAGAAATGTCCGGTGGCCCGGTAAACGGGTGATTTTTAAAACTCTATTTTGTCTAAGGCTGTGAAGCCTAGACATTGTAATGTTAGTCTTAGTTTTTATTTTTTGCAGAATAACTCCATGCCCAATGGAAGCACTAGCAGATAGTTTTTAATTTTCTTTTTTCAGGAAAGGCATTGATTCTATGGTTCTTGAAA
>JASDQU010305976.1:15984-29341 GCA_032191745.1 Picea mariana | reverse complement strand
TCTACGTCTTTGAGTGATTCATTTCTGAATGAGTAAACCTTGTGCTTTTTTTGTGAATGAGTATCTATGCATCTTTGAGTGACTCATTTTTGAATGAGTAATCTTGTGTTCTTCTTTGTGAATGATTATCACTGCCTTTGATGTGTGACTGTGTTTTTATCTAATATATGACTATGTGTGACTGTGTTCTTATGACTATTTGTGACTGCACTTTTATCTAATATATGACTATGTGTGACTGTGTTCTTATGACTATGTGTGACTGCATTTTTATGACTGTGTGTGATCACATTTTTATCCATATGATGGACAACATGGTGATGGCTTATCGCTTTAAACTTTACATCATATAGTTATGGACAACGATACACACAACGATACACACAACAATGCATTTGGACAATGATACACACATCGATACACACAACGATATACAAAATGATACATTTGGACAACGATTTTATATATAGATCATATTTACACAATGATATTTATTTATCATAGTTATGGAGCTTATCATTGACAGTGATTTTCAGTAGATTGTGACAATGATTTTCAATGATTTGTTTGCATTTTTCTTCTTATGACATGTCCGCATTTTCCTTATGATTGCAGTGTATAGACTAAATAGTGAATATAATAACAATTGTGTGTACAATTGTTGTGTATAGTCAGTTGTGTGTTACTGCGAATTTAATATTTAACTCAGTGAATTACACGGTGCTTGCACAACAAATTACACAGTATTTACTAGCGATTAACATCGTATTTATTCATTGATTTTGTTGTCGCTCCAGGAAACTCTCCTAGGCTGTAAGTCAGAGATGCCTAGTAACTTAATCTTTTTGTAACCATTTTCTCAATAATAAGTGTGGGTTTGGATCAAGTCAAAGGACTGAATCATTTCTCACTCATAAAATGCATGAACACATTTAGATGGACAAGGCTTTCAACCACAAATGTTCAGAGAGTTTACAAATAAAGGGATGCATGGAGAAATAACTATTATATCAGCAGAATCACATATAAAGCATATATGAATGGCCAATTACAATAATCACAGGAATACTTGCAAAGTTTAACTTATGAATGCAATGATAAGATGACAGTTATCGGGCATAAACAAGCATAACAACATGAATATAATATCCAGGTGCAAGTACAGAATAGATAAGAAGATGAAATCTGAACAAGTTATGGCAAAAGAATCTTGTATTACTCAATATGAAAATGAGAAGTTTGAGTACATAATATGAAAAAGTCTCCAAAGTTGAACCCTTGGTTCCTATTCTACCTTTATCTTTATAGATTTACAATGCACTTTTGAGATCGTGAAAACATGGATCAAATATGCTAAAGATAGTAAATCAAAATTTAGTTGCAAAATATGTGGAATGATCCCCAAAAATGAGGTCAATCCCAGATTTCATGGTCTTCCTCTCTTGTTGAGTGATGGTGCAGTACAGGATAGCCTCCCAAGGCTGAATGATGACTCTCCAAGAGAGACAAATTCGAATCTGTTGATGTGAGAAAGTGTCCTTCTTTTCTGTCTTTGTCAAAGATACCAAAAACCTTTGAAACGCCTCCTCTTTCCATAATCTATCAAAAATAGCTATTGGATTTGTCTTGACAATTCATCAAATGCTCATTCGAAGAGGTTTCAAATCTTTCGAGCTCAAAAAACTTTGATCTGTGTAAAAACTTGATCATTATGGAAATGACAGGCTTTCGGTGGTTAACCTGGAAAGCTCCTGAGCGAATTATCTACTGAAAGCCCTATTTTTAGTGGTTAATGAACAATCGTCCTGTTAACCTAAACCACTAAAACTTCAGCTTTAAGAAAACTTCAAAGTTTGCAAAAATGCTTACCTTGGATCCCTTTTTGATGTTCAAGGTTTCTTGGATGAGGCATCCCTTGTTCGTGTAGATATGTGAACTTCTACTGGTTGTGTGGAAGGCTCTAGTGTGTCTACCATGGTTGTAGCTAAGTTAGCCAGAGTTTCCAATCCAGTTTTCTCCTGTCCTGGTGATTGAAACTCCTTTAACTTCAACCTCAGAATTCTAAGCTATCTATACAACTTCATGTTTTCCCTGATCAATACCCTGTTTCTGTCTTTAATCTTATCATGCTTCTCTTTGAGGGTTTGGTTTATTTTGAAAAGCTCTGCATTTCTGTCAGTCAGGTCTGTATTATATTTTTTAATCACCCTTTCCAGGACTTCCATTTCATAGACCTGTTGCAGGAGTTTGTTGATTTTCCATGATCTAGCTGTTTTAGGATTACTTGAAGAGGCTTCTACCACTGGTGGACTGTGTGCCTCTGGAGGAGTTGGTGAAGGTAAATTCGAACAATAGTCTAAAACTTGTTCAGTCTGTACATTACCCTGTGTCTCTGCCAAGTCTTTTTCTGGTTCTGAATCACTGTAAGGTAGGTTTAAAGGGTTATTTCCTATAGCGGGGTCCTTGGACCGCTCACCTTCAAACTGTAGTTTTATTTTAATTCTTTTCTTCTTGACAAAGGATAATTCTATGGGATCTCTTGGTGGTGAGATACCTTTCCTTTTCTTATGACTGCTTTTGGGAGTAATAGTCTTCTTAGTGGTAGCCTTTTTACCCTTCTCCTGCTGTTGACAATCAATCTGGAATTCGTTCCAAAAGAGGAAATAGTTCCAATCTATCTGCCTTTTCTTCAATGACTCCTTGACAATCAGAGTAATGAGTCCTTGGTGAGATAATCTACTTGTCACCTTATTCGTCTTGGCCTTGACCTGTTTAGACATTTTCGTGAGGTCTTTGTGCAAGAAAAATGGTAGATTGATTGGGTCTCTGCCTATAAAATGGTTTAAAAGTTTAAAGTGATAGAGCATCACTCTATTGTATCGCCCCTCACATGTTATGTAAACAAATATTGCTTTCAACAGGGACTGCCACTTTGGTTCCAAGTAAGACATTGGAATATCCTTCTTCCAGATCAAATCTTTATGTACATGCAACAAGTATGACCTGAATTCAATGTTTGAAGGTATGGTAGACTTGACCCAATAGTCTCTTGATCTAGGTAAACATGTATACTCAACAATGGTAGCTTCATCAATGATAAACTCCTCCTTTCCTATTCTAGTAGACCTCCCATCATAAGAAATGGCAAAAGACTCGACCACCTGTTGATGAAAGTTGGTTGATTTTTCACAATATGAAAATACCTCGGCCTGCTTGAAGAATTTTGCCACCTCCAAGTGAGCTTCTAGGTACCAAACCCCATCCACCTCAGACCTCAAAACTGGCCCTGCTTTCGGCATTGATCAATGTTGATTGTACCTGCGATTATGGGAAACTGAGCGTCCATGGAGACAAAGATTCTAGAATTTAGGAACATAGAGAGTATAACTCATGGAAGAGCTGGTGGGATAGAGTGACACAAAATTCGGATCACCGAGCTCAAACACTGACCAGGTTTCGGGCGACAAATTGACTGAGAGCATGCCGAAGTTTTAGATTTTCGGTGGTATATTCATTTAAATTTGAAACAAGATGGGTTTTGAACTTACTTGATAAATTGACGTGGCTTAATTGACTTGAGAGCAATCGCTGGACTCTAATGGCGCTTTGACAATCACCAGGGGAAACAGGATTAGGATCTCTGGAAACACGTTTAATTGATGAAATCGCGAACTCATGATTATCTCAGTAATCTTCGTAATTCAAACTGATAATGAATGAGGATTTAATGAGGGATTAATGGGATCATGATAGATCGTGTACTTACGACTGGAAATGGAGGGAGGCTTCGTGACAAAATGCATGAATTTCAGTATCACCGTCGTGTCTATATTTTTAAGAGACAAATGCGGTTGAAAGGACAACAGGAGCTTCAAACTTTCGGATAGACACCATTAGAACATGCATGCCTTCCAACTTGATGAGCTTTTGGTGGTTACATTTTCATCATTGCACCAACTTGACAACTGGCTCGTGCGAAAGCACAGGCTTTCCATTTTTGCCGTTGAAACAGTTTCGGTGGTTAACCGCATTCTTGCTTTGATCTCTTATCTATTGGGAACAAAGGCTTTCGGTGGTTAATGAGTGCATTTCAGGCTCTCCTAAACCACCGAAACCTGAGATTCTAACTTTTGCTTGATCGAACCAAATCCAAAATTTCTTTTGAGCTTATTTACATAATACAGACTCTCTAACCTACTTACAAAAATTTAGAAATAAAATTTAGACCACAACCTATCACCTAAAAAGAAAAATTTCCACCAATTTATTTGAGGAGATAACACTGGCTCCTATTGGGGATGAACACCTCCCTGTGAGGTTTCAAGAACCATAGAATCAATGCCTTTCCTGAAAAAAGAAAATTAAAAACTATCTGCTAGTGCTTCCATTGGGCATGGAGTTATTCTGCAAAAAATAAAAACTAAGACTAACATTACAATGTCTAGGCTTCACAGCCTTAGACAAAATAGAGTTTTAAAAATCACCCGTTTACCAGGCCACCGAACATTTCTTCACCTCCCAAATTCTGCAACATGAAAGTGTTGTTATTTTGTACTTGGGTTATCATGAAAGGACTGGTCCACAAAGAATCGAACTTGTTATGCCTGCCTTTATCCTGTCTAAAAGCATCCCATTTTAGAACCCAGTCACCAATCTAAAAATTGTCCACCTTCTCCTTTCTGTCAAAAGTATTTTTGATCTTCTTTTGATGAGCCTTTGATCTATCCACTAACTGTTCACGGGCTTGTTGCAGTTCCACCAAATCAAGCATTCTTCTTACCATATCATTTGACTTGGTTTGCTCTTCCTGAAAGAATCTAGCCACTGGTAAAACTAACTGAATAGGAAAAATAGCATCAGTCCCATAGACCGATTTGAATGGAGAGGTTCCTATGGACTTTTTGATAGTTACTCTCTCTGCCCACAGAGAAAATTTCAGTTTAGAATCCCAATTCTTTTTGTTTTCCTCTAACAGTTTTCTGATGATTTTGATTAAGCTCTTATTGGATGATTTAGCCAAGCCATTACCTTAAGGGTAGTAGGGGGTCAAATGTACCAACTGGATGCCCATTGATTTACACATGTCTACTAATTCCTCTACTTTGAATGCCGCTGCATTATTTGTTACCATCCTTTTGGGACAATCGAATCTGCTCAAAATATTTTCATAAAGAAACTTCATGACTACCTGGTGAGTGGCATTCTGGGTGGGAATCACCTCTATCCACTTTGTAAAATAATCTGTGGCTACTAAGATCCACTTATGCTGACCACTAGATGAAGGATTTATCTCACCTATAAAATCTAAACCCCACTGCTGAAAAGGGCCATTCACCACTATAGGTCTCATGGGTAAATATTTTAGTTGTTGTTTTCCCGTAAATATTTGACATTTGTCACAAGCTTTGATGAAGGCACACACATCTAATAAGAGGAAAGGCCAATAGTATATAGCCCTTAGGATTTTATGAACAGTGGTCTTCCAGTAATGATGACCTCCACAAACACTTGAATGAAACTGATGTGTAACTTCGACTGAATCTTCTTTGTCTAAACATCTGAGAAGCAAACCAGCAGGGTCTTTCCAATATAAAAGATTATTGTAAATGAAAAATTTGATGGCTCTGAGCTTAAGGGCTCGAGCTTGAGTCATACCGAGTTCAGGAGGAACTTCTAGCTTTTGCAAAAAATGTATAATACCTGAATACCATTCACAAGAAGACAAGTGCTCTGCCACTTGTTGATTTCTATGATGTCCATCCACTGCCAACTCCATCTGCAAATTCACTGAACTTTCTCCTATGAAATTAATGTCCAGCAACTCATGATTTTCCTCCATTAAGAGCTTAGCAAGGCCCTGGCCTTTCACCAATTTGGTGGGATTTACTTCAATGTTGAACTCAGTCAAATTTGCAATCCATCTAGCTCTCTTTTCGTCAATATCACACTGAGTCAAAATATCTTTCACGGAGGATGAAGGGACATATGCAATGACCTTTGAGTGGAGAATATAACTTTTGAAGGATTTTAAAGATTTTATGAGAGCATAGGCTTGTTTCTCAATAGGATCATACCTTAGTTTAGCGTCTCTGAGTGTTTTGCTGAAGAAAGCAATGGGATGATCCAAATTGTCATCATCTTTCTGTAGTAGAACTGTTGCCACTGTGTCATGAGAAGGAAAGGAAAAAACGTAGAAAATTTTACTGTAATCTGGGTTGATCAGAGTCGGGGATTCCATGATAGCTTGCTTGATATCCTGAAATGAGTTCCTTGTGTTTTCTGCCCATTTTATCTCATACCCCTTTTTCAACATACATGTTATGTGTTTAACTAACTCGACAAAATTTGGCACAAATATTCTAACAAAATTTATCTTACCGAGTAGCGATTTAATATCCTTTTTTGATTTGGGCAAGGACAGCCTCTGAATTGCTTCCACCCGAGCTAGATCAATCTTTACACCTTCTGCTGAGACAATGTGGCTTAAGAGCTTACCTTTCCTGAGAGAAAACTGGGAATTTTTGGGATTCAATGAGATTCTGAACTGCCTGCATTTGAAGAACACTCTTTTTAAATGCTTTAGATGCTCCTCATGACTGCTGGAATATACTATGATGTCATCAAGATATATGAGGACAAACTTGTCCTTTTCTCCCATGAAATCTATGTCCATGGCCCTTTGGAACGTGGCCTCGACATTCGTTAATCCAAATGGAATCTTGGTGTACATAAAGGTACCCCAAGGAGTAGTAAATGTAGTCTTCTCTTGGTCATCGAGGTGGACAAAAATCTGATTATAGCAAGAAAAACCATCTAGGAAAGATATGACATTATCCCTTGAAATCCTTTGCAGCAAATGTTCCATCTTAGGTAGGGAATATTTGTCTTTCTTAGAGCATCTGTTTAGGTTTCTAAAGTCCACAGATAATCTAACCTCACCATTTTTCTTTCTCACTATCACTAGATTTGCAATCCATTTGGAGTATCTCAAAGGGATTATGATCTTGGCATCGAGAAGCTTTTTAATTTCTCTTTCAATCACAGGAAAAATAAGAGGACTAATAGGTCTGATCTTTTGTTTGAAATGAATGGTGTCTTTCTCAAGAGGGATCTTGTGTTGAATGATATCAGGGTCATAAGTCTTTAGATCAATATATTTCCAAGCAAAAACATCAGAAAATTCTTTCAAAACGCTGCAATACTCAGACTTCTGATCAGCAGTCAATTCAGAAGATAGATTTATGAATTTAGGCTGACTTTCACCCCCTATGTTGTGCTCATGAACAACAGGATCTTTCTTCTTTTTATCTAGCTTGTAGGGAACATCATTGTGATCGAAACGTTTTTTGAGAGGTACCAAACCTCACGGTATATAATTATTAGGTAGCTGAACAATATCATGTTGACCCAATCTTTGTTTTATCTTGGGCTTCTAGGATTCCTCTACATTTAGATTCTACTGGTCAACATGCATATCAGAAAATTCATCTACCACTTGAAGAAATCTGTTAAGTTCATCATCAACCTCAAAAACTTTCTTGTATTTAATATTGTCGGGTAAAGATGGTCTATATTTTACTTGGATCTCATAACTGAGCCTGGGGGGCATGGGAGGAATAAACATGCTAGCTGAAACAGCAAGGGAATCGACACACTGATTCATATCCCTAGGTATATATGAAATTTCAAAAACAGAAAAAGAATCATGCACTTTCCATACCTCATCCCTGTAGGCTTTCAATCTGACATGCTTTGCTTGAAAGGTACTGTTTACCTATTGTATAATGAGATCCGCATCTCCAAATACCTTTAAACCTTTTATCCCCATATACTTAGCTGAATTTAATCCCAGCAGCAAGGCCTCATATTCTTCTATGTTGTTAGTAGTTCTAAAATCGAGCTTGAAAGACAAAGATATAGTCTCCTTTGAAGGAGAAATCAGAACTACCCCTGCACCTGTTGAAACTTTAGTACTGGCCCCATCAAAATACATGGTCCAGACTGAAATGTTCTTATCATCAGTTTGTTGTTTGATAGGCTTCACAAGCTGCATAGGAGTTGATTGAGAATCATCTATTTGAAGAATTCACGAGCCAAAATCTGTATCCACAACATAAATAGGATGATTTACATTATTTTTTTGCATCACTTATGATGTAGGCAAGTTGATTCTCTTTGTAAAGTCTTTTCAGCTCTCCCCCAAACACCAGAATCATAGCATATGAAAGATCCATCTGCAAGGTACCTCCTAACCTTTTTCCCCATAGACGAGACAAGAGGATCCCGAACTTAGGTGGGATATCAACAACCACCACATCCATTACCATGCTTCTCATTGGCAATTGGGCAAGGTTTATAATAAGGTCTTTTATGAGGCCAAGGCATCTGACTTTCCTAGAATCAAAAGAGAAGAGATCATGATATGGTTTGGTGACCTCAAGACCAAGATCATCCATCACTGCTTTGGGCATAAGATTATGTGACGCCCCAGAATCAAGCAAGCAATTATGGAGGATCTTATCATGGACATTTAGGGATATGTAGAATGGTGGACAAGAATCATCTCGGTCTTCTATCAGAGGCCCTATAGTTACTGTTGGCTTGTTATCTTGTAGGTTAACAAAATCAGCAGATGAAGAGTTCTTTGGCTCAAAGGACTTCAGGATGGCTGATTTAAAGATTTCATTCTTCATGAGTTCAGTTAAAGGCATAGGTATCTTTACTTTCTGAATTTCTGATTCAAAATTAAAAGAGAAAGCTGATTTATCAGAAGCTTTTACCTCATTGGAAGGAGCTTTGAGACTGACTTTCTCCTTGGCTAGGGGTTGTGTTTGCTTGTACTGTTGTTTTGTAGGAGAGGAGGTCTGTTTTACATGAGCAACAAGCTGCTTGGCAGCAACTTCTTTACTCTTCACAGGAGCAATGACTTATTTGTTCTTCATAGGAGCAACGATCAATGGTTTCAAGACAACACTCTTGGATCTTAAGTTATAACCTTTCTGATCATCTGTCAAGTAGACAGATTCTTCGATACTTGCCTCATGAATTTGCTGTTCCGTCAGGGCTTCTTCATAGTCTACTTGTGTCAAAAAGGAAGAATCATTTTCATCACCAAAACAGTTTATTTCATCTTCTTCTTCGACTTCATCGTGAGATGGTTGTTGTTCTTCATCTAACATTTCATTTTGAAAAGGTGGTCTGATTCTCTGATCATCAACTGCATTCCTATCTCTCTGAAGGATCTGGACTTGTGGATTGTTCCTTCTGTAAGGGAAAGCATTTGGATTTCTCGGGGAAAAAGTATTTGGCTCTTTTGTCCTTCCTGGTTGCTGATTTTGGACCTTCAATTTTGACATTTCAGATTTCAAATTGTCCAACATATTTGCCATCTTTTCCATTTTACTATTAGAAGAAGAAGAGGGCTCAACAACAGAATTATTTCTCACGACCTTTCCTTTGAGCTTCTGAGATGTTGTAATGTTTGATTCAACCTCAAGGGTGGCATCTTACATTAAAGCAAGTGTGGATGATCATCTTTCTCTGAGGATTAGACAAAAATATGGATCAAAGGCAGTAGAGAATGTGATCTTTGTAGGTGCGTCACTTGGTTTAATCTTTGTAGGGATCTTTCCAAACATTCTATTAAACCTTTTGATGAAATTTGAGACCGACTCTCCATCTTCTCTCCTTAAATTTCCAAACTCAGTAATGTAGTATAACAGATCTCTTCTTTCTCCTCAGTGTTTTAAGAATACCTCATCTAATTGTTCAATACCTGTGACTGAATTTGCCGGTAGCTCTTTGAAACACTTCCGGGCTTGGCCATCCAAACTCTGAACAAAAACTATGGTCCACACATCTTTTGAAATGTTAATATTTTCAGCATAAGCATAAAAAGATTCAATATGTTCTTTAGCAGTATAATCTCCCACACCGGTAAAATTAGGCATATATTTATGATAATCTCCAGTTGGCATAGCAGATAAAGGATTTTGCAATACAAGTGGGGCATACCTATTTGCCAAAATATGTTCCATCTTGGTTAAAGGGGCAGCCATGGCAGTCTTGGGGGTTGATATGGAAGAAGAACTTGTAGGAGATGAAGGTGGAGATGGGATGACTGAGTTAAAATAGAATGGTTGTCTCACTTCACCTTGAGCAGAATTTTTAGAAATGGGTAAAAAATAAGAGGCTTTATAAAACTGACCGAGCAACAAGGCTAAATTTTCTTCTCCCTTAGAGGATAGATCATGTAAAATATCTTCAAGAATAGGTAGATTAGTGTGAGTGTATAGAAAACCTTCTATAGGTTTGATGGGTGAGGAATTCAAGATTTGATGGGTGAGGAATGCAATGGCGCCAATTTGTTATCGCTCCAGGAAAATCTCCTAGGTTGTAAGTCAGAGATGCCTGGTAACTTAATCTTTTTGTAACCGTTTTCTCAATAATAAGTGTGGGTTTGGATCAAGTCAGAGGACTGAATCATTTCTCACTCATAACATGCATGAACACATTTAGATGGACAAGGATTTCAACCAAAAATGTTCAAAGAGTTTACAAATAAAGGGATGCATGGAGAAATAACTATTATATCAGCAGAATCACATATAAAGCATATATGAATGGCCAATTACAATAATCATAGGAATACTTGCAGAGTTTAACTTATGAATGCAATGATAAGATGACAATTATCAGGCATAAACAAGCATAACAACATGAATATAATATCAAGGTGCAAGTATAGAATAGATAAGAAGATGAAATATGAACAAGTTATGGCAAAAGAAGCTTGTATTACTCAATATGAAAATGAGAAGTTTGAGTACATAATATGAAAAAGTCTCCAAAGTCGAAGCCTTGGTTCCTATTCTACCTTTAGCTTTATAGCTTTACAATATAGTTTTGAGATCCTAAAAACATGGATCAAATATGCTAAAGATATTAAATCAAAATTTAGTTGCAAAAGATGTGGAATGATCCCCAAAAATGAGGTCAATCCCAGATTTCATGGTCTTCCTCTCTAGTTGAGTGATGGTGCAGTACAAGATAGCCTCCCAAGGCTGAATGATGACTCTTCAAGAGAGACAAATTCGAATCTGTTGATGTGAGAAAGTGTCCTGCCTTTTTGTCTTTGTCAAAGATACCAAAAACCTTTGAAACGCCTCCTCTTTCCATAATCTATCAAAAATAGCTATTGGATTTGTCTTGAAAATTCATCAAATGCTCATTCGAAGAGGTTTCAAATCTTTCGAGCTCAAAATACTTCGATCTGTGTAAAAACTTGATCATTCTAGAAATGACAGGCTTTTGGTGGTTAACTTAGAAGATCTTGAGCAAATTATCTATCGAAAGCTCTATTTTCAGTGGTTAATGAACAGTCGTCCTGTTCACCTAAACCACCGAAACTTCAGCTTTAAGAAAACTTCAAAATTTGCAAAAATGCTTACCTTGGATCCCTTTTTGATGTTCAAGGTTTCTTGGATGAGGTAGCCCTTGTTCGCGCAAATATGTGAACTTCTACTGGCTGCGTGGAAGGCTCTGGTGTGTCTACCATGGTCATAGCTAAGTTAGCCAGAGTTTCCAATTCAGTTTGCTCCTATGCTGGTGATTGAAACTCCTTTAACTTCAACCTCAGAATTCTAAGCTGTCTATACAGCTTCATGTTTTCCCTGATCAATACCCTGTTTCTATCTTTAATCTTTTCATGCTTCTCTTTGAGGGTTTGGTTTATTTTGAAAAGCTCTGCATTTCTATCAGTCAGGTTTGTATTAGATTTTTTAATCACCCTTTCCAGGACTTCTATTTCATAGACCTGTTGCAGGAGTTTGTTGATTTTCCATGATCTAGCTATTTTAGGCTTACTTGAAGAGGCTTCTGCCACTGGTGGACTGTGTGTCTTTAGAGGAGTTGGTGAAGGTAAATTGGAACAATAGTCTACACCTTGTTCAGTCTATACATTACCCTGTGTCTCTGCCAATTCTTGTTCTGGTTCTGAATCACTGTAAGGTAGGTTTAAAGGGTTATTTCCTCTGGCGGGGTCCTTGGACCGCTCACCTTCAAACTGTAATTTTCTTTTGATTATTTTCTTCTTGACAGAGGATAATTCTATGGGATCTCTTGGTGGTGAGATACATTTCCTTTTCCTATGACTTCTTTTGGGAGTAATAGTCTTCTTAGTGGCAACCTTTTTACCCTTCTCCTGCTGTTGACAATCAGTATGGAATTCGTTCCAGAAGAGGAAATAGTTCCAATGTATCTGCCTTTTCCTCAATGACTCCTTGACAATCAGAGTAATGAGTCCTTAGTGAGATAATCTACTTGCCACCTTAGTGGGCTTGGCTTTAACCTATTTAGACATTTTCGTGAGAGCTTTGTGCAAGAAAAATGGTAGATTGATTGGGTTTCTTCCTGTAAAATGGTTTAGAAGTTTAAAGTGATATAACATCACTCTATTGTATCACCCCTCACATGTTATGTAAACAAATATTGCATTCAACAGGGACTGCCACTTTGGTTTTAAGTAAGACATTGGAATATCCTTCTTCCAGATCAAATCTTTATGTACAGGTAGCAAGTATGACCTGAATTCGATGTTTGAAGGTATGGTAGAGTTGAACCATTAGTTTCCTAATCTAGGTAAACCTGTATACTCAGCAATTGAAGCTTTATCAATGATAAACTCCTCCTTTCCTATTCTAGCGGACCTCCCATCATAGGAAATGGCAAAAGACTCGGCCACCTATTGATGAAAGTTAGTTAATTTTTCACAATATGAAAATACCTCGGCCTACTTGAAGAATTCTACCACCTCCGAGTGAGCTTCTAGGTACTAAACCCCATCCACCTCAGACCTCAAAACTAGCCCTATTTCGGCATTGGTCAATGTTGATTGTACCTGCGATTATGGGAAACTGAGTGTCCAGGGAGACAAAGATTCTAGAATTTAGGAACACAGAGATTATAACTCATGGAAGAGCCGGTGGGACAGGGTGACACAAAATTCGGATCACTGAGCTCAAACACTAACTAGGTTTCGGGCGACAAATTGACTGAGAGCATGCCAAAATTTTAGATTTTTGGTGGTATATTCATTTAAATTTGAAACAAGATGGGTTTTGAACTTGCCTAATAAATCGATCTGGCTTAATTGACTTGAGAGCGATCGCTGGACTCTAATGGCACTTTGAAAATCACCAAGGGAAACGGGATTAGGATCTCTGGAAACACATTTAATTGATGAAATCGCGAACTCACGATTATCTCAATAATATCTAGAATTCAAACTGATAATGAATGAGGATTTAATGAGGGATTAATGGGATCATGATAGATCGTGTACTTGAGACTGGAAATG
>JASDQU010305976.1:0-15884 GCA_032191745.1 Picea mariana | reverse complement strand
GTATTTACATATTTTATGTCTTATGGGTTAAATTTATTTAGAAATGTATTTACATGTGTATTTGTGTGCTTTTTCTTATGTGTGTGAAATATGCAAATCTAATACATGATTAGCTAGAGTATTGGTTATTTGATTCAATCTCTTAGGAACATGGATATACGTAATTTAATGAAAGATTCATTCTAAGAGACGTACCCTGAGGAATCGTCGGTTTAAAGTAGGATCATAAACGCAATAAACCCCATTTAACTGGGACACAACCAACTGTCCATCTAAGTAGACCTGAAGATGAGAGATACCATTCGACAAGGCATCACAAGGCAACTCTAATACTGCGATGTATTCGGCAACATTGTTTGTGGCGTCACCTAAACAGATACCTATAGAATAGAGCAACTGGCCTTGAGGTGTGAATATCACCCAAGCTGCAGAAGAAAGCCTCCGAGTGTGTTGGATAGCGTCATCCGTGAACCAAAAAAACACCTCTGATTCACTTGACATCTGCCACAGTGAAAAATATAACATCAAAAAGTACACATCCATAAAAAAAAATGACAAAAAAATAAATTGTATAAGAACTATAAATATGTACAAGAATTCACCCAAGGCAACCCACCTACGAGTAATACTTCTTGAGGTAGAGCCCATTTCTAGGCTCATCCAAAGCTTTCCCTTCAAAGTCAACCAAAAGATAAGCACCCTTATTTAATACATCCTTCACGATGAAGGGTACGAACCACATGGGTTTGAACTTGCCTGCCCCCAGGGGATCCTTATCTTGGTCATAGACCAGGACAAGGTCTCCTTTGAAGAAAATCCGAGGACGAATGAAACGATCATATGGACACTTGAATTTTTTCTTATGAGCCTCGTTAGCCAAGGCTGTGTCACGATGTTGCTCATCGAGCTGATCGAGATATAATAAGTGTTCCTCAAGCGGTGAAGTGTCTGCCAATAATTGTACTACCAAATTTAGAGATGGGATATGGCACTCTATTGGCAAGACTTCTTCCAGCCCGTAAATGAGTTGAAAAGGTGACAAACAGTTGCAGTCTTTACAGATGTTCGGTAGGCCCACAGGTTTGAGTACAACATCAAATGCCAATTTGACTTGGTCGAATTGATCGTTCGTTGAAGAATATTCTTGAGGGACTTATTCACAGCTTCCACCTGACCATTCGCTTGTGGGTAGTAGGGTGATGAATGTTCTTGCCTCAACTCAATCTTTGATGTTAACTCAAATATCATTTTTTTATGAAAGTGACTGCCATGGTCAGTGACAATCTCCCTCAGGATGTCGAACCTTACTATTATCTGATTGAACAAAAAGAGAGTTATTGTCTTGCCATCATCTTTGAAAGTTGGAATAGCTTTGACCCACTTAGTGAAGTAGTCTACTGCTATGATGATATAACGGTGTCCCATGGCTGAAGGGGGGTGGAATGTAGTATAATCAATCCCCCATTAAGTGAAGGGGCCAACTGTTATGACGGGAAACATAGGAGCAGGGTTTGCCCTCATCTTCCGAGAGAATATCTAACACGGGTGGCACTTCTTGACTGATTCAACGCAATTCTTGATTAACGTTGGCCAAAAGTAATTGGCTCGTACAATATTTTGGGTTGTTTCCAACCTAGACAAATGATCGCCACATGCTCCAATGTGGCAGTCGTTAAGAACGAGCTACGCTTCTTCATGAATGTGGCACCGATGAAAGATGCAATATACACGTCGACGATACAAAGTGTCCTCAAATATGATATAGTTTTTTTCCTGATGGCATATGCATCGACGCTTATCATGAGAATCAGAGGTGGGGCACTTAAAATTCTAGAGATAGACTAGTATATCTCCATACCAGGGGTCCAAAGATGAAATCATAAAAATATCTCCTTTAATTGGTGATTCTTCGGGTGTAACATTACCTAACTCGACCGAAAGTTCCGAGATAAGTTCTGCAAAGACCAATGACTTCTTAGATTTTGCAGAGACTAAATCCAAGTCAAATTCCTAGATGATAGCAATCCATCTACTGATCTTTACATCGATTACACATCGTGTTAACACATATTGGAATGGATTCACAATGACAATGACGGTGGTCTTGTGAAACATGATATAATGATGGAACCACTGGATAGCATGTACTACTACCAACGCAAGCTTCTCAACATGGGAGTAGTTGAGTTCTGGTCCAAACAGGCCTCGACTTAAGTAATAAATCACATGTTCTTCAAGTATATCATCCTCTTTAACCAATACCATATCGATGGTCGACTCTGTCATGGCGAAATACAAGAAGAAATCTTTATTATAATTGGGTGGTCGAAGTAGAGTGGAAGACATGAGGGAACGTTTCAACACTTTGAATGAGCACTGAGTGGATTCATCACAATGGAAATGGATGTCCTTCTTCAATAAAAGCATAAACCCTTTAGTGATCTCGGCATAGTTTGCAATAAAATGCCGAATAAAATTATCTTTTCCCTGTAAACTCTAAAGCTAAGGGACTGTGCATGGGGGAGGCAATTGAACTATCGCCTCAACCTTTAGAGGATAGATCATGGTCCCTGCTGTTGAAACTATAAAACCTAAAATATGACCTGACGTCATGCAAAAAATACATTTGTTAGGATTCAAGCGAATCCGATAGTAGCAACATCGCTCAAAGATAAGTCGGAGGTGTGTAGGATGATCGACTCTCTTATGAAATTGTGATGCTAAATAATCGAGATAGTACTCGACTGTGTGTTTGAGATCGTGGAAAGAAAAATACACGGCTCTCTGAAAAGTGGCACCATCATTATTCAGGCCAAAAGGCATCTTCTGATAAGAAAATGTACCCCATGGACAGATAAAATTTGTTTTATGCTGGTCTTTGGGCTTAATCTATATCTAATTGTATCCCGAAAAACCATCCATGAAATAAAAGACCTCACAGCCTGCACACTCATCGACGATCTGGTAAATTAATGGGGTGGGGAAATTATCCTTTGGAAAAGATTTATTCAAATCACAGAAGTTTGTACATACACGAATCCTTCCTTGCTTGTTTTTACTAGAACGGGATTTGACACCCATTGATTCAATTGGACGGGGTAGATGAAACCAACTTTGAGTAGTTTCTCTACTTCAGCCTTAGTAACTGCTACTTTCTGAGGATTAACTAGATGAAGCTTTTGTCAGACTGGCTTAGCATGAGGGTAAGTCTTTATTTCATGTTCGGTGACTCTTGGATCAATGCCTGGCATTTCTTCATAAGACCAGGAAAAAATGTCGCGAAATTCTTTAAATAAATCATTATAGATTCGAATCTCCTCAGGGGAGCAGTCCACTTCGATGAAGACATTCTCCATGATTCCAGGGGTTCTGGAGATATCCATAGGTATCGTCTTAGCAATGGTTTACATATTACCTTCGACGTAAAATGTGTGCTTAGCCAAAGGATTGTTAGGACAAGACCTATCTCCATTCATAGTCAAAACGAATTCACCGACATCAATTCTTCCTAAATCCGGGAGAAAATAATATTTGTGATGGAGATCATCCCAGGGTTTGTCTGGACTATTCAATGCCTCTATAATCACCTTGTCAGAGGGAAAGACCAAGTCTAAGGAATCGGTAGTGGCGAGTGAAACTTGAGCCCAAGTAGGCTTGAAAACTGGATCTAACTCCTATGCAAGATTCGGATTGGGGTCGACTGAAGCTTGTTGGACTATAGAGTATGCAACCTTTTTCGTGGACAAAGGCATGGCATGGTCATGATGCCCTGTCCCTTCCATAGTGGCTGAGGGGGAAGGACTAGTCCATGGATCATTAAATTAAGTCATATGGAATGATGACACTTAAAAGATTTCAGCCTTAGGCTGGTCGAGGACAGCTGATATGAACTTGACATCATCGGACGAAGGTGGGTAATCGAAAATACCCATCAAAGGTGGTCACAAACCATCCCCTATATTGACGATGTCAAGCTATGGATTATCAATCATCGCGACCGTGGATGCCCCAGATGAAGGGTCAAGACGAGAGAAAGACAATTGATCAATGGACACGATCCGATCCTCGTGTGGAAACAAAAAGACCCATAAAACTGTGGCAACCACTGCATGCATAGCATAGTTCCAACTCCTTCCTAACAAGAGATTGTAGTCAAGACACACATCAACCACTTCAACTTCGACGCACATGGTCTTTCCTCCTAACTACACAGCGAAAGAAGGAATGATTCCATGTGCTCTGAATGAATGACCATCGAAAGCGATGAGAAGAGTAGATGACAGAGAGAAAACAGGTTGGCCAATGGCCTTCCAACATGCCAATGACATCACACATGTTGCAGTTCCCTCATCAACCACCATGCAGAAAATGTTCTGAGTAAAATATTTTGTGGTGTAAGCCACTACTATCTAAAACAGGATGTGGTATGGGAGATGAGGTTTCAAGTAGGTCATATCAAGCATGATCATTCTCATATTACAAGTCTCAGTGGATCCTAAGGCAGCTAACAAAGCCTTTCTCTATGAAGGGAAGCTTTGGAGGACCTCCAAAGTAGACATTGCACAAGGGTTCTGTGAAAAATCCTCCACCACAAAGTAGTTCTAGGTGGCCCTCATGTTTGGATTATGGGAATTTTTCTTGAACACCCCTTTCAGGATGTGTGTCATTGTTTCTCCCTACGTATTCTTGATCTAGAGAGGAACAAATGGGTTTTCGGCTTCTTTACCCTTCTTAGAAGTGTTTGGCATTCTGTAATTGTGTGTCCTAGTCGCTATATGTGCATCACCTTTCAACATATAAACATTTGAGGTCGAGGGATTACTAGACGACAAAGGGGGTCCTTGACTGGCCCCATCCGCGTTCATAGAGGATTGAGTTAAAGTTTTCCCATGTGGAAGTGGGTTCATTAACACAACAGGTTGTTGTTGCACCAGTAACTTTTGGGCCTCCATGAGACGAGGGAATAGGTGAGTCGAATGCTATTCCATGAAAAGGTTACATGGATACTTAGACTTTATTTTATTTATATTTCCCCCACTAGAATTATTGGTGGGTTTCTTATCCCCTTTACCCTTCTTTCATTGTTTCTTCTTTCCGTTAGCCCGCTGGTTGGATTTCGGGTTTTTCAATTACAAATGGTGTACATCTGACATTTGAATAGGGGGAGTAGTCAAACCAGTGGTTGGGTTGGCCGTTGTTTGTTGTATCAACAATTGTTGTAATTGATTCGATAACTGATCAACAGGCTTCGCTTGTGTTGAACCAATGATACCACCGACATGTGGTCTAGACTTCTGTCTGGTCCTGTCAAGGATAGACCATGGTGCATCTAGAAAAACTTCATAAAGTAAACCAGACTGAGAGTATATTAGTTCAAGCTATTGATCTCTCAGTATCACCTCTTCCTTGGAAAACACACCTGACGTTGCAATATCCTTGGATAACTAAGGTACCAAAGACTTAATGAACCACTCTAGTAGGAATTCCAGTGGGACTGATACTTTTATCAAACTCTTTCGACATCGCCATTCCCAAATGTGATCCAAGATATGATCAGTATTTGTTTTCTCAAAGTTGGCTAGCAATTCAGTGTCGGCATCGTATCTCACAAGTAATTTAAAATGGTTTAGAAAAACCACTTCCAATTCACCAAAAGTAGAGTATCTTGAGAGGTTGAGCTCAATGTACCATGTTGTGTCACTCTCTATAAGAGTGCGTTGAAACATATGCAACTGGATGGAGTCATATCTCAATGAATTAGAAGAGCACCATAGGTGGAAGGTGGTCACATGATCGCCTGGATATTCGTTAGGCTTATCTTCAAACTTTGGAATGTCCAAAGGCAACTTGGTCAACATAGGAGGCCAACATAGATCATGACAGATTGGATCATTCAACAATCTTGAGAAGTCTAGCAAATTCAACGTTGCCAGAAAAGGTAGCTTGGGTTGTTGAGTATGCACAGGAGGAAAGAAGCCTGGAATTTGGCTGGCACCAGGTTGCCAGGAAAATTTAGGCTGTTGAACAGGGTTCTAGTAAAAACCATGGGCGTTTCCAGCATACAGATACTGCACTTGTTGAGATGTCATCGGCTGAATCCCATAATTGGATGTTGAGGGCTGGAAAGGGATTGCTCCAGATGTTGCATTGCAAAGGTTTTGCAAAGGGTTGCCCCCTGCCAATCCGATGGGCTTAGGTACTGATCCTTGCCCGAGGTTCGATTGGCCATGGAAGGGGTTTCCCATGGTCAACATCCCTGATGAGGGGATTAATCCCTACCATGGATTCAAGGGTCCTTGAGAGGTGTTTTCCCCCTGTGTAGGAATAGTACCCTGCATTGGATTTTTTGATCCAAAACCAGGATTTCCCCTGAACAAGAAGGTATATGACGATAATGCATTGTTACCAAACGTGTCGAAAAAAGAGAATGACAAAGAAACCACTGGCGTGGTGTTGGAAGGAAGTACTTGACTACCTTCTCTGAACAAGTTGTAGTTCATGTTTGGCCAGGTGGGCTTCTGAGGAACACCACCTAGTGAGGGGGACAATGGAGGTATATGACCCCCACCGTAAGGGAAAGCATTATAGGGGGCTGAGGTGCCCTCCATGGACCCTTGTAGAGGAGTGTTAGAGATCCCTGCCCCCATACCTAGGTTCTGTAAGGTGAAGTAGGATGGGATAGAGTTCGTATCAGAGCCAGGCATCCCGTATGAAAACAGAGGTCCTGTTGCACTCTGGGTGAATGGAGCAGTGATCGCCTTCATAGACAGAGTCAAACAACTGCTCGAAGTTGAGGTGGTCAAGACCATGGTGGTCTGGACCAATGAAGGTGGGTTAGGAGGTGAAATGCCCCCTGTAGTGGCAGTCATAGAGGGATTATGAGGACTCCCTGATGAGGTAGCAACATTTTCTTCCATCACTGCTTGTAAAACTATCTGGAACTCATGATGAGTTATCCTTGTGGGGAAAAATTATACCACGATGAGCACCAACAAGTCAGTGACTAGAGAGCTATAAGGCCCAAGAGCTTCCAATCCAAGGTCTGAAATGGTATGCTCCTATGAATTATGATGTTATCCTCTCAGGGATGGCTCGCGTATAGTTTCCTGTGGCCCAGTCACCTCAAAATACCCTTGTTGGTTAAGTCTTCACCTTCGCGGTGGTGGGGGTGAAACCAATTTAACTGACATCAAGCCCTGAAGCCTTTGCGACCAGTGGATCTCTTGATCTTCGAATTTGTGAGAATATCAAAAACACAGGATTTTACTAACATTCAAAACCATAACTCACTAGAAAGAGTTTCTATGAGACAAAGCAATCAAACCACTAGCTAGTTGGAAGAACAGTTACAACAGCCAACACTAGAGAAACTTACCATTGCAAGTGCAACTTGAATATAGAAGCACCCTCTGGGTATACCTTGCATAGCGTGGCTTGATGTCTATCCTAGGTACCATAGTATACCCACATAGTCACTTGTGTAAGTCACTAAAATAAAGGAAACTAGGTTTCCAACGCGTGAACAGTCACCAGGCGGGTACAGTCGACAGTCAGGTGGACTACAATGAGTAGGGTATCAATCCCAAAACCTATTGAGGGTGTCGAAAACAAGTGTTACAGAATATGAATGAGGAACTCAAATGGATTCAAGACCCATGAAGATCTGTGGAAAATGCGATCAACAAAATCCCAAGACAAGTCCTCTATGTGCATTCCCCATTATGCTTGGTCTGGCTTTGGAGGGGTTATCTCAGCTACCTTTCCACACGTGACCTCGTTTTTAGCCCCTATGTTCGAGGGGGATCCCAGATAACTTCCACATTTAGTGTACTTTTTACACTCCCTAGCATAGACTCGTATATTTGTTTTATAGCCTTGAAGAGTTTCCTCTCCAACCTAAATCAAGGCTCTAGCCTAGACTAGTTGATGGACCCTACAAACAAAAAGTCTAATAAATTTTAATTAAGCGTTAATTTTAAGTGGTTTGTCTTCAAGTCAAGGAAACGGAGATGAAACTAATGGTGTATTTTAAGAGACAAAAGAGAAGAGAATTAAATGAAATTGAAAGAAAACTACTTCTTTTTGACAAATAAAGATTTGCAAATTTACACTCTTTAACCAACTTTTTGTAACTACATTTTCTAAGATCTTTGAAAAGAAAAAAAACCCAAAACAATATTTCACTCAACTACAATCTAAATAAGTGTTCTAAGAATTTAGTAAAGAACTTAAGAAAGCACTCTTTCTCCTATTAAGCAAAGACAACTAACCTAACTAATTACCAAACAAAGAAATGATTTTTTTTTTTTTTTATGCTTCAAAATAAGAAACTTGAAATAACTTATTTTTCTTTTCTTCTAAAGAAAGTGAAAGGGAAAAAGGGAAGACAAGACAAGACCAAAAACTGACTTCGACTTTAGGTCTACTGCGGATTTCCGGGATTCATTGAGAATACTAAACAGACTGATAAGAAAAGACTCACTCACTCGTCTCAAACCCTTACTAAGAAAACACATGAAATCTTGATAAATAAATAAGCTAATCGACGTCAAAATCAGGCTAAAGACTAGAACAACAGAGACTAGGACTAGATCAAGAAAACTTTTGAGAAGTATAACTTCAATCAGGGAATACGTTGACTGCCTCTTCTTGAAAAAATAGTTTCTTGACACAGGTATGCTACTGACACTTAAGAAGCCTACGTATGTACGCGGGTTGTCCAGAGGTAAGGTGCGTATGTACGTGTGCAGGTCCACTTGAGGCTACATACACCTTTGTATCTTTTCAAAAAGAAAACTAACAGTCAAAGATGACAAGGAAGAGAGTACTGGTATGGAAGACCAGAATCCTCAAAGACACAACAACTTACAAAAAACTCAAAAAAGGTAATCAAAACCAATTAAAACACCCAAAATGATATCCCCTAAAAACCCTAGAGGCTTCCCCAGTACGGTTTCCAGTTCTACTATAGTGGGAAAAACCCCCTATGAACTACACTAGGGTTCAACGTGAAGGCAGAGCTAATCTTCTAAAGTCTCCTACTTTTAAAAACTACCCCGACAATACCCCACATTCATTCATAAAATACAAAGTATAAGAATCTGGTAACTCTACCTTAAACTCTGCGTCCGGTGTCGATCCTTTTGCATTCGGTTATTCCTTGACTACAAATCTCCTCCCAAGGCCGACCTGTATTCATAAACAAACAAAAAAATAACTACGAACATGCATCTTATATATGAATTAGTGGGTTATATGTCATAATAAAAAGTAAATCAAAAATAAATATTGAACACATCATATGGCGGGACAAAAAAAGTACTTCTTTATATTAATCTCACAAAGTCACTTACAAATGAGATCGGTGACTGATCCTCGAACCTGTTATGGGCTCCTCTTCACCAAGCTCCAACCGTTTCCACGTATCTTTCTCCTCTCACAATTCTCTCTGGGGAAATGACATAGGCTTATGAATGAGGAAAAAGGGCAAGAATAGGGAATTTTGGCTCAAAACTTACAATGTGGCTGCAAATTCTTGGGGCAAGGGGTGAAAGCGAAATGGGCAGAGTTTCATTCTTCTTATGCTTAGCTTTGGAATAAGACCCCAAAACCTCCTTTTATATGACAAAAATGATGGTTATTCGGTTGGGTGACGGGATATAGGCGGTGGGACAGTTAGAAAACTACCCAATAGCTTGTAATCTCAATGAATTCCTTGCAACTTTTTAATTTTAATTTTTGCAACGTGGGCAATAATGGTGGAGGGCACATACATCTTCAAAAATGTGGTTTTTAAGAAAATTTTCTCTGTGATGGCTTGGTAAAAATATCAAGTAAGATGGCGTGATGCCAAGTATGCATGTATGGTGCAATTTAGGGTTATAACAGGAGCTTGGATAAATAAGATTTGAAACTTTCCAAAATTTGGCTTAGCAAAAAATCAATTGCGAGATAATCTTATTCAACCCATTAATTAATTGTGTTTATAATTAAGTTTTTTTTGGGTTTTCGAACTTTGGGATTTTGATAGTAGCTCGAGATAAGATTTCTGAAACTCGAAATTGCGAAGTGATTAATCATTCGCTAATTGTCTTTAATCTTTAAATAACCCTGCTTAGTGTTTACGGTATTTCGAGAGTTCAGATTTCATAAATCTAGAGTGTGATGAATGGAGAATATCTGAACTCCAGATGCATGAGCCTTACTATTTAACTTTTAATTGAGGTTTATCTTTTAGGTATTTGCAGTTTTGTGTGTCGGAAAATTAACTTTATCACTTTTTCGACGGGCTATTACCTGTAATGATGTGTCAAATCTTATTGGGGTACACGTGTATTGGGACTAGGATCCTTACAACACTTTCGGACATTAGGACTTTGGAGTTGCTACATGGTGAAATTCTCGAAGTGCGAAACTCTGAAGCCCAAAAATATGAAGCAGTCTCTATAGGCTTGACCTTTTTAACATTCAGGTGGCTCCAAAAACTCGGGCAAAAGGGGTCGTTTGATTGACGGGGAAACCTAATCGACGGTGGACCTTGTACATACCTTAAGGCTTAAAATTTTAAAAGTGTTCCAACATAGGCTCCATCTAGGGATCTCATCTCCCTATGAGGTGTGGAAGAATAGTAGACCAAATGCCTCTATTGGGTTAATGGAGTCATCATTGGGTTTCCAAGAAACACCTTTGAAAAAATCATACAGAAAGAAATTAGACTTCAACCTTGTCTCAGAAAACTTTCAAAAACTTAATCATTCATCGATATTGAGTTTAGGCTAATAGTTGCTCCTTTTCTGAAAATGATTCATGATTTGCTTAAGATAATCAAAATAACCTTAACCGATCTATCAGACTCTGGTCGATTTTGTTCGCATCAAGGAAAAGTAAATTTAACGATTTAGTTTCGAGAGTCCCTTGTTGGTTTAGGATGTAAATCTTGTCTAAAAGAGAAATAACTACTAGAGTACATTATATACACGTATAACATCCTTGCAGATATCATAGACATTAATTCACTGCCAACGAATTTGTTTAGTACCCTGGTGAAATTATCTACATTCCCCATTGAATTTCCTTTCACCACTTCAATTTTCACTTTACTGAGATGAGGGCAATCATTTAAATGAATTTCCTTTCATCATTTGTCTTATATTTTAATATTTCTGAAGTGGGGACAATCAATTTGTATGCATCATACATGGGATGATATCTGTTTATAATTTAGCAATGAAGGTCTATCAAATCACTTTGATTTACTCTGGACTAATCCTCTCCCAACCTTCAAAACATGTTATCCTATAGGGAAGTTCTCACGAAGAGTTTTTATTTTCCAGGGATTTTCCTTGAGCGAAACTAATCAGTTTAAATCTGCTAGAAGGGATAAATTAGTCAAGATTAGCCTAGACATACCTTCTTTCAGTTAAAATCAGAGGAATCATAAATATTTTTGCCCACTCTCGTTTTGAAGGTATGGTTTTTTAGGCTTCCTGAGTCAAGACGAAATCTGTCTTACTGTGAAGATTTAAGATCAGGTAGTGAAAATCAGGATAGAATAAAAACTTTTGGACATGCTAGAAGGAAACAGAACAAGTAGTCAGAGGTTTTGAAATGGATATCATTCCCACTCTAGCCTACTTCTTGATTAGTGAGCTTCTTTTATTCTTATTTTCTTTTCCTTTTACCCTCATATTGTTTTCATTCGATTCAGAAAATTTAGAAACTTGGATTTTTCTAATCTTTGATCAGGTGACCATTTTTATATGAGTACAACCTTATTTAGGTTTTATAAGATTTCTTTTAGCATTCTTGTTTGAACAAAAATAAGAAAAGAATTTCATACATTGGATTTCAATTGTATTTTCAACCAAAACCATTATTAATTTATCACCTATTTTGAGAGAAATCCAACCATTATGAAAAAGTGAGTGTCGATTTTTGATACACCTTTATTTCTCAACTATCGATAGGTATTCTGCATGAAAATAAACATGAGAAATGTCAGAAATTTTGCAGAAAACGAAACAATATTTGTTACTTGCTTTTATATTTCCGTTTTTTATGAAAACAACAAAACTAGTCTTATTTACAATAAAAGTAAAAACTTACCAAAGAAACGAAAAAATGCAAATCAAAACATGAAAATCAAACCGGTATGTACAATGGGAATTTGGAATCTGATTATTGCATGAAGTGTTTTAGGAAACGCCCGTTGATAGGGGCGTTAAGGATTTTCCCATCAAGGTTTTCTAATAAGAATGAATTCTTTCCCTCGGAAGCCACGATCCTAAAAGGTCCAAACTAGATGTTATCAAACTTGTCGTGCTTTCTTGGGTCTTCTTTTCTATCATCCCACTTCAAAACTAGGTCACCAGGGAGAAATTCCCTATCTTTAGCTTTTTTATCAAACAAGGCTTTCATATTATATTGATATCTCTGAAGTTTCTCATCCACCTCAGCCCTATTTTGCTGGACTTCAATTAACTGGTTTATTCTTTTGGTAACATCATTCAGTTCTTCCTTCACATCTTTCCAAAGCTTCATCATGGGCAGAGTGAGATTTATGGGGAGGACCATGTTAGTACTGTACACCATTTGGAAAGGAGACATTCTGGTTGATTTCTTAGTGTCAATTCGATTTGGCCATAGAGCGTATTTCAAATGAACATGCCAGGCTTTCTTATTTTGAGTTAGCACCTTTTTTATTATGGTGATTAGGCTCTTATTCGATGATTCAACTAATTTGTTTCCCTGAGGATAGTAGGTTTTGGAATGTCTTAGTACAATGTTGTGCTTTTGACAAAAAATAACCATCACCATGGATTTGAAGGCTTGGGAATTATCCGTAACTATCTTCCGAGGACAGCTAAATCTTGATAAAATGTTTTCTTCTAAGAAATTGATCACCATTGAATCTGTAGCATTTCGTGTCAGAATGGACTCTACCCATTTAGTGAAATAGTTTGTGGCGATTAAAAACCATTTATGTTGTGCACTAGATTGCGGATGGATTTCTCCGATAAAATATAGACCCCATTATTGAAATGGAGCTTCTATTTTGACTGGAATCAAGGGTAGTGCGGGAAGATTTTTCTTTCTTGAGAACAGCTGAGAAGAGTTACAGGCTCTAACTTTAGTTTTCATGTCAAGAAATAATTTCAACCAATAGTATCCAGCTCTCAGGATTTTATAGGCCATTTCCCTCCATCCTTGATGTCCTCCACACACCCCTTCATGAAACTCATTTATAACATTATCCATTTTAGATTCTATCAGACACCTTAGTAAAAATTCTAGGGGATCCTTCTAATACAGTTGGTTGTCTATGATGCAATATTTTACTGCATGCAGCTTCAATGTTCTCTCCTTAGAAGGATTCATATCACTTGGGCACTAAAGAGTCAGGAGGTATGAAACTATGTTGCCATACCAAGCAGAGGAGGAAAAATTTTCTTGAATCCGAGTTGTAGGTGTCTGATCATCAAATTCTTGTATATTTGGAAGGTCTCTGTAAGATTGCAGATGATTTATCCCGAGTGCTCTGAAATTTGATTCAGATAATAGCTTAGCCAGGCCTTTCCCTTTGACAAGTTTAGTTGGTTTTACCTCAAGATTGAATTCCTTAATCTTGGGTAGCTATCAACCTCTCTGTTCGTCACTATCTGGTTGAACCAATATATCTTTAACAGAGCTGGTTGGTACATAAGTAATTATTTTGGAATGCATCACACAATTCCTAAAAGTTTTGAGGGCCTTCACCACAGCGTATTCCTATTTTTCCAATATATCATATTTCAACTCGCTGTCTCTGAGGATTTTACTAAAAAATGATATCGGTATCTCGAAACCTTCATCATTCTTCTGTAAGAGCACTCTTGTTATATTATGTTCAGATGTGAATGAAAAGATTAGGAACACTTTCATGTAGTCTGGGTTGGCCAACACCAATGCTTCCCCTATTACTTTCTTGATGCGTTTGAAGGATGATTTATCTTTGGTTTTCTATTTGACCTCGCTGTCTTTTTTCAGCATATCTATAATCAATTTAACAATTTCAACGAAATTTGGAATGAATCTTCTTTAAAAAAATATTTTTCCTAAAAAAGATTGGATTTCCTTTATGTTTCTAGGAATATTGATTGTATCTATAGATTTAACACTTTTCGAATTGATTTTGATTCCTTCTCTAGATACTATGTGGCCTAAGAGTTTACCTTCTTGAATTGCAAAATGGCATTTCTTAAGGTTGAGTGACAAACCAAATTTTCTACATTTCTCGAATGTTTGTTTGAGATGTACGAAGTGCTCTACATATGATTTAGAAAAAAAAATTAAATCATCAATATAAATAACGAAAAACTTATCTCTCTCATTGACAAATGATATGTCCATTTCTCGTTAGAAGGTGGTCCCTTCTTTCATCAGACTAATGGCATTTTATCGTATATGAAAGTACCCCATCGAGTGGTAAACATGGTTTTTACTTTATCATCTTCATAGAATGCTATTTGATTGTAACCTGAAAATCCATCAATCATAGACATTTTCTTAGCCCTGACCACTTTTTCGAGAACTTGATCCATTTTAGGGAGCGGATAATTGTATTTAAGGGATGATCTGTTTAGCTTCATGAAATCCACGTAGAGTCTGATTTCACCCTTCTTCTTCCTGACTGGAACTAAGTTGGCTACCCACTCAAAATCCCTGAGTGGAACAATAATCTTTACATCAAGGAGTGTTTTTACCTCACTTTCTATTACAGGCAGGAGTATAGGGTTTATCTATCTAAGTTTTTGTCTCAAAGGTTTGATGCCCTGCTTTAAAGGGATTTTATGTTCGATGACAATGGTATCATAAGTTTTAAGTTCATCGTAAGACCAGGAGAAGACATCTTTGTATTGTTTGAGCATCTCGTCATATTTACTTTTCATCTCCAGTGGAAGGTATTTAGATATTTTGACTAGTTCAGGGGTTTTCGTTAGTGCCTATATTACAATATTCGACCTCTTCAGGCTGAGGTTGCAAGGTAGAATTTATGGGTATACAATATTGATCAAATAATCTTTCTAAAGGGATCAGACCTTTAGGGATCTGATTGTTTTTCATCACCAACATGTGGTAGTTAATGATCTTATCCTAGAACTTCTGAGGATTTTCAGCTTCCTGCATGATCCAAGTAGGGTCATTCTGATTTTCCTAGTCGATGTGCATTTGAGAAAATTCATCCACCATTTCGAGAAATTGTTTGATCTGCTCATCGTCTTCAAAGATCTTCTCATGTTGAACATTATTTGGTATTGAAGGCTTGTGCCTCATTTCTATGTGATATTTTAGCTTCAGGATGGTAGGTGACATAAAAGTAGTAGCTTCTTTCGCTAGAGAATCAACTTGTTGATTTTCTACTCTGGGAATATGATGAATATTAAATGAGGAGAAAAAAAATTCTATCAAATCCCAGGCACAGTTTCTGTACAACCTTAGCCTTGGATTTTTGGCTTGATATTGTTGCCTTATCTATTTTGCAATTAGTTATGCATCATCGTAATATATTATATTTTCAATTTTAAAATTTCGAGCAACCTCTAATCCTAAGACCACATCTTCATACTCGCATACATTATTTGTATAATCAATGTCCCACTGTAATCTGTATGAGAAAGGAATAATGAATTCATCTCTCGGTACCACAAACATTACTCCAGCTCCTCCTCCTTCCCAAGACGAAGCTCCACCAAAAAACATTTTCCAAACTCCTCTACTATTTACATTTTTGTTCTTTTTTTCTATTCTTTTGTTTTCTTCTTCTGTACAATTTTCTTATGTATATTCATTGAAATTATCATCAATTGATGATATACAGTTTCCTAGATCCTGATTAGCGAGATATA
>JASDQU010305975.1:83206-101673 GCA_032191745.1 Picea mariana | reverse complement strand
AATTAATTAATGAAATTAATTTCTGGTGCAACTAGGGGGATTGGTGACATGTGTACAGGGGAGGTTTTTATGAATTAAATTAATGAAAAATAAATTAAATGGGAATTTGGGAAATAAATCACTTAGAAACTCTATAAAAAGGATGGAGGAGGAGTACCATGGATCTCTTCTTTTATGCATAACGTTACGCTGTAGAATTTCTGTCTTGATTGACTTATCTTGTGGGAGTTAGGATACCCAACTTAGGTAACGAGTGGTAGCTTGACCTTGTGAGACGAGCTGGTTGCTAGATGTTCTTTGGTTTAGTGTCTGTGGCCCCTTTACGGCTCAGGGGGATTAGGGGGAAGAAGAGTACCCCTAGCGTTTCCTGGGAGGTATCGATGAAGTCACATTGGTCGGCAAGAGGGATCTGGATGGAGCGTGAGGGACAACGACTCGGAGTCGTCACCTTGGGATACGGTACGCCTACGTTTATTTTGAATGGTAGATAAATATGGTTCTTGCACTTTCATTTCTATACTTTTAATTGTGTAATGAAAAGTCTTTTACTCAGTGTTTTTAATCAAGAACTTAAAGTCATTATAGCTTTACGCTTGCTGCTTTAATTGATTTCCTTGGAAACCGATCCCTGATTACTATGATTGTTCTATTTTGTTTTAACGATTATTATGAAGAGATTGTGCTTTATCTTTCGTCCTCATCCCTAGATCATCATCCCACGCCCGAGCAGTCGACTAGGAGCCGAATCGACGACCGTCACTTTGGTGCATAGTGAGCTATATATTCTAATGCCCTTCTTTTCTGTGCATGGATGATGAGTGAAGGATGTTTTTTCCCAGTTGTCTACCCCTGTTGATTGTTCCTGGTTGATGGATTGTCTGTAATTGAATACCTCTGCGTATTGTTTATCTTTTCTCTCCGTGATCAACTCAATACCCTCTACGTTTTTATATCACCTCTGCAGTTTCAGATGACATTTTATTCTCTGCGATTTCCATGACAATTCCCAGCTCTTGAATGGAGAAATCTAAACGCTCTCCACTTGAATGAAAGCGTTTTCTTTTAAAAACTAATCGTGACTGTGATTTGGATTTATTTATTGACAGTAACTGATTGTATGAAATCCTCTTTTTTCTATTGGACACTGCGATCGAACCTTCAGACATCATTTTTATTTTGCCTACTTCTTTGACTAAGAACTTGCATGATTTCATTATATATTGAGAGAAATTTTTTACTGCGATTTTAATCGATGTAGACAACGATTAATCATATCTTCTTACAGTCAGCGTTTTCCCTTCAGACCTCACTTTATTTGTTATTGCGAAATCACCCATTTTATTGCGATTTTCGTTTAGCAAATGGCTTTGAATTTGCTTATTCTGCGTTTGCAATTTCACCTTTATCGAGTGACTGTTAGTGTTATTGTTTTTCCTTGTTAAAATAGTGGTATTGCGATTTCACTTATATTGCTATTTCTTTAAAATAACGTTATGGTTATCTCTGGTTAAAAGATAGTCATAGCGACTGATAGGCATAGTTTTATGCCCAACGATATATAGTTTATTGTTACTTATTTAATCTATGCGCAACGATATAGTTCTGTAATATGGAGTTAATGTTATTCTTTAATATACGCACATCGTTATATAGTGTTATTGTTATTTTGCAGAGTGATATATTTCTCTAATATAGGGCTATTATTATTCTTGTTAAAAGACAAGCATAGTGAACGACAGACATAGTTTTTACACCCAACAGTATGTAGTGTTATCGTTATTTCTTTAAATATATGCACAACGATATATTCCTTAAAATGTGTTATTGTAATTTCTTTAAAATACGCCCAACGATATATATTGTTATTGTTATTTATTAATATATGACACATCGACTTCCTTGAGGATATCCCAATGCTTTTACCTATTCCAATGAATGCAAACTTACCTCACTTTATTTGTTTTGAGTGCAAATTTCAATGCTTATTTTTAACATATATTTTTTACTGTGATTTTACGTATTCCAATGACCATGAACTCACATTACTTTAATTTATTGTCAGTGAAAATTTCAATGTGATTTTAATACAAATTCGGACTGCGTATTTACTATGTAATGGTTGTGTTTTCACTTGTGTACTGGATGCATTTTCTGGGGTAACGGTTGTGTTTCTATAGGAATAATGGCAGCATTTTTGTAAGTGAACGTCATTGTTTTTGGTGGGCGAATGACAGTGGGGTATTATGGGATAGACAATGTTGATTTTGTTGTGTTTGACTGCGTTTTCACCCATTTTTATTGATAGACAACGTGTGATATAAATTGCAGCGACCATATGCATTAAGAAGCAATGATTTTATTGATAGATAGCACCATATGTAGATGGCAACGATTTATACATTTAATGGCACAACGATATCATATTTCACCTAGCACTGTCATGTTTTCACTCAACAATGTCATTTAACTTAGCATTATATCCTTGATAGTATATATCCTTATTATATATCATTATTATACCTCATTAAGGGTCAGCATTACATTTAGATGTTAATGTATTTATGGTATGTCATTACTGTTAATTTCATTAATTAAATCTTATTGTATGAGAAGCAAAAATATAGAGAATCAAGACAACAATGATATTTTTGTATACAACAACGATTGTTGATGCGTGGTATGCGGTGTATAACTAGAAAATTTAATAGGTAATGACAATGTTTTTATATCTAATGTGATACATAATATCAATATTTAGATTATATAGATAACAATTTTATTATATGGTTTCTGTTAAAGGATAGTGTTTCCAGATTTAAAAGATATGTTATTATTTCATAAAAGACATGTTCCGTTTTTTGTTTCAGTTAAACGATAGTGAATTTCTTTCTTAGGAAAATACCTACCCAATAACAGAATTGGAGAATAGTTACAATGAGCTAATTGTTGATAAAATTTATTTTATGTGTATCGATTGATTTTTTTCCACAAGGAATTTATTGTGTTGTGTGAAGGTCATAGTCGTCTTGTTGACTTGTCGATTGGGTGCTAGGGTTAGTCGTCAGGGGTTATATAGTTAACTGGATCTCCTAGCGCGTTGATTTTGAATTGTGTTGAGGGTCCAGTTATTTTGTTGCGCCACGGTTGTTGTAGTGCCCATCACCTGGTGACAACATGATTCCTGATGAGGGGATCATTGCGTTCCCTAATGGATAGAGGCGAATGATAACTTGGTCGGAGTTTGTGCTACCCGTTGTGGGCATTTGCTCGTTGTAGTTGTTGTTGGAATTTGGGTTGTAACGCCTTCATGCATTTGGTTTTGCACACCATAGAGGTTCTAGTTACTGGTCGTCAAGGTCGTTGGGTTGGGATTGTGGATGTTTTCCTTAACTCATAGGCGTTGTCGTGTTGTGTGTGTCGGGCGGGTAGTTCGTTTCTTTCTTTGATTTACACATGTCTTGCCCAGTTGCTCTTGGTGCTAGTGCGGGGATTCATAGTTGTATGTTGCTTGATATGCGTGCTTTTGTTCGTCATCAGGTTGTGTGGTTCCACTTTTTGTCGTTGTTGCCTTCCTGCCTAAAAGAAAAAAAAAATTGCACTTTCTGCTTCGCTTGTAGTCGTAAATGTTGGGGGGTCGTTACAGATTCTAGCCGAGTAACTTCAATACATTCAAGGAAATCAACAATAGTTGAGATGCCAAATCATCCCACACCATAAATCCAAGTCTCTCATAGTTATGGATCAATTATGGATGCATAGTCATCTCCTTCCATCACTCTATAAAAGGAAAGGAACTCTATTGTAGAAGGAGGGAGAAATGTGAGTAAAGTTACACTGCTATAACACAAAGGAGATTCATCCAACATCTGTTTTCTTGAAATTCAACTTGAAATCGAGAGAGGTCCAAGGAGGAGTTGGAGCCAAGGGTACCAGAGAGGATTGCATCGAGATTCAAGGATTATGGTAAACTTGATGTAATGTTCTCTACATTTTATTAATAAAGATCAATGTTGTTTCCCCCTTTCAATGTTTGTTAAATCAATGATTATGTCTTTCATATGAAAATTTAGTCTCTCCTTGAGTAGATTAAAATATATCTACTTCAAATTTTCTTTTCTTTAGCTTGGATAGGTTGGAGAAAAGTGTTTCTTGTCTTTTTTGTGTAGGTGAAAGGGTGATAAAGAGATAGAGAGGAATATCGATAGTTGCATCATCCAAAGACATGTGAGGAAAACCTTCATAAATAAGGTGCACTTTCCATCCATTCTCATAGAATAATAAGACAAATTTGATTGATCTAGAGTGTAAAATTATTGTTATCTATCACTTTATCAATATTGAATCAAGTGAAGATCTAAGGGATAATTGGTTAGTTCGTTGACCAGAATCCTTCATAGGAGTGGTGACTCCACTAAGGAACTAATCTCGTGGTATTTCTTTGGTTTGGACTAATCTTTCTTTAATTTAGCCTCTGAATGTGTTTCTGAGTCAATTATTGTCTTCCCCATTACCCTCTTAGAGAGTATATCTTTCATATTTGACTAATCTAGTCTTGATCCAAGTATTTTTTTTTAAATTTGTGTTGTGTCACATGTCTATTATTAGATAAAAAGCAACAATGTCACTAGTTGAAGTACTATTGACTAGTGGCAGTGCCATTATTTGTAGTACTACTGACCAGTGATAGGGACAAATTTTTACAACCCATGACATGGGAAATGTTTTGCAAATTTCATAAGTTTCACTAGTGGTTTTTCTAATTGTAGATTGAAAATCCGTGATCATGTCGCAATTCAAGTGAAGGAAACCCATGACACCCCTTGTAGGGTCCACAAAAAATACATGTACAGTACAAAAAAAATACGATTTTTGCAGAAACATTTCTAGGTTTTTTCTCGTGAAGCTTAGGATCCCTATTCTTGGGAAAAAGATACTTTAGAACTTAGTTTTGATAGGAATTTTTAATCATTATTTTCATGGTATAACAAATAAAAAGAAAAAAATACATTTTGTGATCATCCCTTTTGCAGTATTTTAGTTCTTCTTTTCGGAATTGCATTGGAGTGTTGTTTGTGAATTTGGGCTATAAAAAATTCTCTTTTGGGGTGATTGATAGTCCCATTTAGATTTGATATATTTTCTTGGTTTTCCTCTTTAGGCCCTTTTCATTTGCAATTTTTTGGTTTTTTGTTGTTAGTGTAGACATTGGAGTGTGCATACTTGCATCACTACCAATATCACGTTGTCCCTAGCCTTATTTTGGTCATTTTAGCTCGCATGTGTGTGTTTTCTTTTTTCTTTCATGAAAAGAAAAAGAAAAAAAAATGTATTTCATTCTTGCATTTTTAGGGTTTTAGCTTTTGGGTGTCTTTTGCATTGGAAAAAGTTTCTTTGAAAATCTTTTTTGGCTGACTAGAATGTTTGAGTGATGAAAGAGAGTGTTGTGAGGATTGTTTGCTGATTTTTTGTTTTAAAAAATTAAAGTGAAAAAGACCTCTTCTTTCCCTTATCTAGAGTTCATCGTAAATAAAGTTGCATTTCATATTTTCCTCTTGATTTTTCATTGAAGAGTCCAAAACATCACTACAATTTCATCCATATACCCTTGGATTAATAAAAAAACTTAATAAAGAAGAGCTTAATTTAAAATTAATCTCTTTATAGAAAACCCACTTTAGATAAGACTTGGAGCCTTGGAATAGGTTGGAGAGTAAATTCTCTAAGGTTGGAAACTAAAAGTAGAGTCATTAGGGAGTAAATCTAGTGTTACAAGAAGTGTCTCCAGAGCCTACTCTAACAAAGGAGTTAAGCAGTAGATTGCATCGAAGCAAGTAGAGTTATATCCTATCTCTATTTGTCAAGGCATTTGTCAGACAACTTGGAATACTACGTGTACGGGGAACCCAAGAGTGCCAAAACCTTCTGTGAGGTAGCGCTTTTGGAATTTTGGGCTTAGATACCCTGCCCATATGTGTGGTTTGATATTTGATTGTTCGTTTGATCATCTGCTATGTGGTGGTATCCTTATTGGTCTATGATAGGAGGCTACACAGGTGATTGTGGGTAGGAAATCCTTGTAGTACATGAGGCAAACATTGATCACCTGTTTTAGTACCCCTGGAGGGTGTTTTCTTTCATAGAGATACTTGCACCAGGAAGGATTTTTTGATTGGGGCTTAGAAATTTTCTCTCATCCTTTTCTAGTTGGGTTTCTATAGATTTGATCACATCAGAACTTTAGATTTCAAAAGGCTTGTACTATCTAGCCAATTTTCTTATTGATTTTCTAGATTGGTAGGGGTGTGATATTTGGCACGAATATAGTTGACCACAGGTTGATTATGTATCTTTTGAAACATATTTAGTCACCATGGATGACCAATCTCTTTGTCGATTGCGAAAACAATGTGGTCTTTCCCCTGAAAAGGAAGACAAAACCATTGGAAAGAGATAAGAGTTGTCCCTTTTTAGGAACAACATCAAACCAGTAGAGTCCAAGAAATAATTTTTGGATTTAGGGGGGCACTGAACATATTGAAGTAGAAGTGGTTGAAGAAATTCTTCCACCATTAAATATTAACCCTGATTTGACCAACCCTTTCGGCCCCATACTCCTTGATATAAGTAGAAACCTTAGTGATTCATTTTCCTTTTTCAAATATCATGACATGGAGGGATTAATGGATCATCAAGTATGCCAAATTTGATTATCTTTGCCCCTAGTAACCCATGAAGCAGATCAATAATGTATCCATTACCATCCCTTAGTGTTATTGGTCCTACCTTTTCCATTTCTCTTTCGTCAACTTTCTCTATATGGGGACCATCATCGGTCACCACATTTCCTTCCTTTGGTCCATTTAGTAGTACTAATCCCATCGCATCATCATCGACACCCATATCCGTATTCACTTTCGATGGGGGGGGAATCCATAACATTGGCACCAAAGGAAAAAATCCTTCCATTTCTAGTATTCCTATAGGTGTCCCAATTGTTCCCAATGTTGGTTTTCCTTTTAGATGGAAAATATTGGGTCGAGTACTACTCCTAGTCAACTCGAGGACAACAACACTTACGGGGGAGCCAACGCCCCTTGGGTTAGTAAACCTTTTGGAAGTGCATTGTACCCTATGCATACATCTCTTTTTAGTCAAACTTTTGTCTCTAGAGGCACTCCTCCCGATGACATGTATTGTCCTAGAGGGAGTCATTCTTACGGTCCAATTTGTGTCTATGGGATTAATCCTTATACAGGCATGTATGGACTTCAAAATAGCCATGTTTCGGAAAGAAATTTTTTCCCTCGTCCTCAAAAACATGGTTGAAATAACCCTTTCGATAGTCTTCACTCCACCAAAAACTATCACATGGGGGGGCTTCTAAGTCCTTTCTGTACCCACAATGTTACACCATCTCCCAAAAATATGCTTTTCAACATGTTGTTTCCTTTCTTGGTGACACTGGACTTACTTGATTTGTTTTGGTTGACAAACAACCCCATCCTTCACCACCTGGGATGGTTAACCATTCATACCAAGTTACCCTCCGACATTCCTAAATTTGATTGTAAGCCTACATAAGACCTGTTGTCCTACATCATGACCTATCATTTATGGTGCTTGTCTAAATATTTGATGGATGATAGCATTAGGTTGAGAGTTTTCCAGAGAACCTTGACCATAAGTACCACCAAATTGTATATATAACTAAAAGACGCCTCCTATGGAAGTTGTATTGAACTAGCAATGACATTTCTAACACAATTCCAACTTCCTATGAGGTATGAGACAAGGACATAATTGATACGGATTATTTTCGGCACGAAATGAGAGAGGAGATATAAAAAATAAATATAAATATATATTGAAAGAGATCCAATAATATAATAGATATATATTGGATATATAACAAGAGGCACAGATATACAGTAATGCACAATTTCTATTAATGAGCGAAATGTACAAAATTGTAGGAATACAGAGTGAAAGACTCGCTAGAATGGTGGAAACTTATCTTTAAGAAAAGATGTGATGGCTACTCGCATTGGAAAGAAGATGATTGTTACAATGAGGCTCTAAAGTCCTTTTTAACATAAATAAAATCCAAAACCCTAACCCCAGAAGATGAAAATCCAACAGTTTTGTGGACCTCGTTTTGGGTAGTTTGGTGTATCAACTTCTCCGGGGCATAACTTTGGCATACAATATCTATTTGGGGTGAAAGATAGCTCGTTGGAAAGGTATTGTATAGGAGATTAATTTTGGGGGATCAATGATTGCCTTAGGATAAAATTGAGATGATTTATCCCGAAAAACCTTCATTTAGGCCGTCAAAATGGCCCCAGAAGTTTAGGGACCAAAAACCTAATAAAAATAATAAATTTCTTGAAGATTGTTTTGAGTCGGTACAAATAGGTGGGTGGAAACCAATAACCACTTGGATCAATAACTCTTTAGGTATATACAAAAAAAATACTCCATCCATATCTTGGACCATGTCCATGAGTGGTGGCATTGTCGTGGGATGATTAGAGTAGCCATCCCAGACCAACTCCTTGCATGCCCAGAATATTGAACCTAGGACCTTGTTCCAATGATGTGGTTGGTTCTGTTTCCAATGCATATGTAGGCCAATTAGCTAGACAATTGGGACATTTGAACATCACATCAAACCCGTCCACCACTATGCCCACTTCTCAAACTACTTTAGCTCATGCTCAAACCTTTGAAGTGAACTAGGTGTAATCCACACACTCAAGTAATCTTCAACAACCTGGAGGAAAAAAGAATAAAAAGGAGAATTCTAACTCTAGACAGGGAGCTTCCAAAACCCAAAATGTCATTGGTGGAGACACTAAGGGAACGAAGAATAAATTCCCTTGCAATATATGTGCATAAGTTCATACTACCCACCAGTGTTCAAATATGGATGAAATACATTGTTATTTTTCCCATCAAAACACCTCCTAGTATCCTTTCATACTGACCAATCCATTTCCTCCTCGACACCATCAAATGGTTACAAAAAATCCTGCTCCTTTAGAAGGGGGTATAGTAGGTCCCCCTTAGTATGGGGGGGCACCATCGAATGACCAAGTCTTCATACTTGAGAATATGATATTGCTTCAAACTCAAGCTCGTAACTATGAATTTACTGATGTTGGTCCATCCTCTATGGATCCATTATATTCTACCCAAATAGGCAACCCTCTCAAGATAGAGAAGTCGTAACTCAATACAATATGCAAAATCCTAATGCATGGACTGCCCACAATTATAGTATTTTGGAAGATTTAGCCCATGCACCATGTGCCATGTCTTCTCTCAAATTTATCCAAACCTTCCCAACACAGTGGAAAGAATTGTTAAATTCCATAGGTGTGGTAGATCTGTTACATTTAAATGTGATTACGTTTTATTTAGACTCTAGGTGAGATAGGCTCTCTCACCAAATCACTTTTCAAATAGAAGTCATCATGAGTGGAAAAAATTGTTACCCCACCATTATCGATGAGGGAGCCTCAATATGCATCATGTTCATTTCATGTTGGAGATCCATTGGTTCTCCAAAGCTTAGTCAATCCAACATGATGTTGAATTCCTTCAATGGGAATCAATTTCAACCTCATTGGATACTCATCACGTTGCCCATAGAGTTAGGTGGAAAAACCGTTTCCATTGAAGTAGAAGTATTGGATGCCCCTTTAGAATATTTATGTGATCATAGAGGTAGGATCATTGGTATTTACAGTCCTTCATTTCACCCATTAGAAGTGTATCATGATTATCGACCAACTTGTGTTCTGCACACCTGACCTTAGAACCACTACGAGTACTAATATACCCTTTGTGGTTGACTCCTAGAGTACAAACATGAGTATTGGTGTGGGGATATTAAAATATTCATCCCTTATGGGTTCTTTTACCCTTCCCCCACCATATCCTACGATGGATGTTTCTCCTATCCATATGATCTCTTTCGCTACCAGTGGATGCCTTAGGTCTCTTGAATATTACGAAGCTAGTATTCCACTCATCGCGATCAATATTATTGATCTAGAAATCCCATCAACATCTATTGACACTAGTCAGCAACTCCATCCTCACATGGAGTGTGATCACCATACTCCTCCCACCTAGGTTGTTAAGTCTCTGAGTTCACATGATTTCCTAGATACCGAGTTTCCCTCATATGAGACTATACTAGATGTCATGGCTTCCATAGATAATTCCTTGGACAATATGACACATCGATCATTTTTCCCTAATTCAGAACTAATGAGAGTTAGCATGATGAGTTTTGATCCAGGACTAAGGGAATTTACCAGAGCATCCAGTAGACCTCCTAGTCTTGACCCTTTTCTACCTCGATTATATTTTTTAGAACTTGCCACAAAGTTCTATTCTTCCCTTTCCATCGAATATGTGTGTTTTGATATCAATGGCCACCCACCTATTTCACTAGCTCAAAATACAATTTTCCACCTTGTGTTGGCAAATATTGAACAAGCAACAATATGGTTGTTGTCATTGATGGCAACAACGGAGATGGAAGGATATGAAGGATAAAACCCCTTGGGGATTCGGACGTAAGAACTCAGAAGGTACAGTATTGAAGAAATTACGTGCGCAGCAAGAGATTACAGAGAAGAAGGAAGACAGAGATCCAGTGACCGTTGGATCCCATCCAGATTTCCCGAAAGGCCGACAACCATCAGATCTGCAGAAGTTGCGAGGGAGATAAGTCATCAGAGATTCGGGGATCGGGATTTCAAAATGTTCAATTCACTCGACATCGAAAACCCCAAAATAGCGATACGCGATTTCGCGATTTGATCACAGCCGTTAAAAGCCAAGGTGAACTCCCGACGAGATATGGACCGTCTATTCATGTGGACGCGTGGCAGCCTGGAGGCCCCATCGGAGAATCGGGGATCAGGACTTTGAAATGTCCAGTTCACTCGACAATGAAAACCCCGAAATCGCGATATGCGATCTCGCGATTTGATCACAGTCATTAAATCAAGCAGTGATCGGGACCATCCACGTGTAAACAGGGGGCTTCATCGGAGAATCGGGAATCGGGGTTTCACGAGTCTCGTGAACAATGACAACGAAAAACTCGAAATCGCGATATGCGATTTCGCGATGTAATCGCAGCCGTTGAGCCAAGATTGCATCTGAATTGTTGATTCAACTCACGAAAGCAGACCACATCAGCAAAGGGACACGTGGCACAACTAGGGAATGACAGGTGTCAGGCAGATTCAACACTTCAGGCACATGAATGTCACGAATCAGAGTGACACATGGCAGGATCTAACACGTGTCAAACCACGTGTGACGTCAGCAGAGGCATCGATGATCGGGACCGTCCATCTGAGGGACAGGTGTCGAAGCTCAAGGCACCATCCGCATATCGGACATCGGGAAATCGGAGTTCCTGAGGTTGAAGGAAATGAGAGATCGAAAGTCTCGAAATCCCGAAGGTATCGAGACCGTCCATTTGAGGGACAAGTGTCGAAAATTAGGAGCGAGTCGGGATATTGCAAATTGGGATATCGGAGATCCCGGGCACAAAGGTTTTGTGCATCTCGAAATCGCGATCCGTGAAATCCCGATAAGTGGGGAACAACTGTCAACACAGCAGCGAAGGAGGATAGAGGATTAGTGGATGCCAGCTGTCAAAGATAAGGATGCGGTTACAGGTAACGGTCACGTGAACCAGGGTCAACCAACTACTAGCATATGAAAGGAGCGTCGGGATTTGGCCGATCGGGAAATCACTGGGTGAATGCATTGATGCATCACAAACCCCGTAGCCCCGACGGGGTTAGCTTGTGGTCATGGGTAATGGTCATATGGACCATTGTGTAGCCGGATGGGGCTAAAGTTCAGGATTTGGACGATCAGGAAATCTCCGGGTGAATGCATTGATGCATCAAAAACTCCGTAGCCTCGACGTTGTTAGCTTGTGGTCATGGGTAATGGTCATATGGACCATTGTGTAGCCGGATGGGGCTAAAGCTCGGGAAATCGAGGATCGGGAATCCTGGAGGCATGTACACCGTGACATCGAAAACATCGAAACCCCGATGGGAGGTTTGACTAAGGTCATGTGTAGATGGTCATGTAGGCCAAGGACTGTAGCCAGCAGGGCTAGCACGTGGAAAGGGGTGCGCGTAAGTTTAATTCAAATTTTAAACAGGAGCCAGATTTCCTCTGGGTAATAAATATGGGACCCGATGAGTGTTGAACGGGTCCTAGACCAATGGGTTTAAAAAGGGGTCAATGCTCTCGTCAGAGGAAGATGTTGGAGGACACGGAGGCCATTTTCTGACAGTAGGGATATCTACTGGTGGGGGTGGTCATTTGAGCAGGCAGCATGGCAGGTTTGAAGAAAGAGGAATCTCCTTGTGGCAGTCGGGCAACAGATCCACATTAACAGAGAGATCTCAGCTGAAGGTTCTGCAACCACGAAATCAGAGGCATCATCTCCAGGTTTTATTGAGTTATTTAATATGTGTCCTTTGGTAACTGCCTGACGGTCTGTAGATCTGTGTTTTCTCTTGAGATAATTTCTGTTACTGTCATAACCATTAGGTGAAACTGCCTGATCCAGTGTGAAAATTAATGAAACGTGGTCAGCAGTGAGCATGAGGGTTAAACCCTTCAGAGGTATCAATCTGCCAGTAGAAACTGGTACTATCATCAGGGGGTTGAAGCTCCCTTCCAGGAAAGGTTGGTAAACGAGAGAAGGTTGTAGCCTTCTGCAGGTAGAAGCCTGCGTACTAGTATGAGTCTGCACTAGTACATTGTTGTAAAATGTTTTCTTAATAATAATCATTGAAGACAGAGACAACAACAGCGGTGGTTTTCTCCCGATTTGGGTTTCCACCTTAAATCTTGGTGTTCATGTGTCCTATTCATCTGTGTTAGTTTATTTTGTTGAATTACTGCTTAAGAGACATCTGATGAATGAAGAAATCTCTGGATGCACTACTGTTTTCATAAGAATATACAACAACTGATCTCTATAAAATAGACTAAGATTTTTCAGTGAAAGAAAAGTTTAAAAATCGATTGATAGCTCAAAATACTGATTCACCCCCCCTCTCATTATTTTTCAACACCTTGGCAATTTTTGTATAGTTTTTCGGGTCTTAAACTTCTGGGGTTGTTTTGAGGCCCTAATTGATGTTTTTTTGGCATGGAAGAACCTATCATGTAGTTGAAGGATGAACATAATGTGTACTTCTCGTATAGAACTTTATGACGATATACCGTGCACCCCAATTAGAGACTGTATGCAAAAGTTAAAACCTTGGGAAGTTGGCATATCAACTACCCCCATTGGGGCTCGCAAACCTTTTGGTGTTTCACATTTTGGGGTTAGGGTTTTGGATGTTTAGGGTTTTCTCATTGATTATTTATGTTAAAAAGGTATTTTAAGCCTCATTGTAATGACATGTTCATGTGAATATTCTTAGCCATCACATCTCTTCTCAGAGATAAGTTGCCACCATTCTAGTGAATTTAGTTTGCTCTAGATTTTACAGTTCCTATAAATTTCATTCATTAATAGAAATTGTGTATTAATGCATCTCTGTGTTTCTTGCAATATCTTTGTGTATTTCCTTGTTATATCCCTATGTATTTCCTTTTTATATATCTATATTCATTTCATTCTCAGCATAATCCAGATCACATACCTCCTTCACATCTTGATGGGCATCATCAAGGAGCCTTCATAGTTCACGAAAACACTCATGATGAGTATCTTCAGATGTAGAAATTCATTACTATGTGGCATAGTCATGGCATGGTTTTCCATATGATTCTGACATCGACTCATGAGTTCATTGGTGCCAATCAAGGCCCTTGACCTCAACCTAGCAATGGGATCTACTTTGTATAAAGTATCAGGTGTGTAGTTCCTTATACATGTGTATGGTGTGAGTGATTTTGTGTTGCATTTGTATATTCCAAAAAATATAAAAACCATTTATTTTGTTTTGATCTCCCACTATGTCATTTAACCCTAAGTCTAGTATTAGCGAGAACACACTTCAAAATATAAAGCATAATAGAACTACCAACTAGTTAATAACTTGAAACATAACTACCAACTAATTAATAATTTGTTTGATGAGATGTGCTCCATCAAATTATGTCATGTAGAAAATACAAGTACAAGATGATCTCACAAGGATGGAATGATTAACTTTGCAAATGATTATAGAGATAAGATATCAACACTAGACTTATGTATATCTCCTTACTCCATTGAATGAAAATGATGCAATCTACAATGAATGTGGTATGAAATAGATAATAGGGATATCTTCACAACTGATATAGGATAATACATATTTCTATGTCTTTAATCAAAACACCATCAATAACAATTTGAATCCATGTCGAAAAGATGCAATTTGTGAAAATTTGTATATCCATCATTCAACACAATGCTACCAAATATAACACTCTTCGAAAGGTGAGATTTCATATCAAAATGTTGTTGGACTAGTTTAATAGAGGCAGTGGAGATTTGTTGTCATGAAATGCCTATAGAAGAGATTGAACAGGGTTATAGGATCTCTCCAAAATTATTTAAGACATTTTTGTTTGAATAAAGTGAATGATAAAATTTTAAAATAGAACTTTGCATAAGAAAAAAGATTCATGCTAAAATCCTAGACATTCACTTGAAAGTAAATATTTACATAGCTACATTTTCATATGATAGTGTGCTATTTTTTGTAAACTATGATGCATTCGAGTAAAAATCCTATGAGAGAATTTATCGAATTTTTCAAAATATTTAAATTTATGTTATTTAGAGAAGTAGAACAACCTGAAGGAATGTGTTGGTGAAATTTATGTGTAGATTACTCCTCTAAACATGGAAGAAGTTTAGAACATTAAACCTGCATTGAAGATGCCCATGACCACCTGACATGCCTTTCCATTTCTCTTCTTGATCAATGCAATGAGTTTAGTGAAATATTTAGTGTGTTGACTTAAGAACAATAAACAGAGCAATATAAATCATAAAAATATATATGACCCCAACTTAACATTTAGAAAAATAGAAAGTAGCAAGGAATACATCTTTGGTTGGTTGTTGGACACAAAAACAACATGATTTCCTAATGAATTCAAATGATGAGCATTACAATAAAACTCCATTGAAAAGGCTAGACATTGGATTCAAAAAGAAATAGTAGCCATAGATAATTTAAATTTATCAACAATGTGAAGTGTCCTTAAATTTTTTTATGTTGCATATATGTGTTTGGAAACATTGTGTACTTCAATCAATAATGAAGTTAAACAATCCATAGGATTGAGATATGGATTAATTGAATCAAATATCTAGTTTATGTGATAACATTTGATAGCAACAAATTCTGTCTATTTAGAATATTTCTAGAGGTACACTAGTTATTTGAAATGTGAGCATATAGGATTATAGAACTTGACTGAAAAGAGAACAAAACAATAAACCAAAACTAGAAAATAAAATACACACAAAGAAATTTGATTTAGTATCATTTCTAAGGTGACGGAGTTGTATCCAAGAGAAACATCTACTAGATGACTTACAAACATTAATATGATTAACATGATGAAACAACTAAAAGTTTGGTAAATGGTTTCAAGGGTAGCTTAGAGTTTAGGAGTAATATTACCTTTAACATTAGGGAGAGTGAGGGAGATGAGTGTAGCTCCACATTTGGTTACATTTATGTGCATATTTCCCTCGTGAAAATGTAATTAGTCATGAAGTATTAGTTTTGTTATGAAATAAAGTTGTCAAAGGGTCGTAGGGCACCCAAATCCTTGTTCACGCAGGCCACAGCCATGGACACAAAAAGCAACTCTCATAATAGTCCATTTCAGGCTTGAAACGAAAGCATCATGCAGTTTTAATCATTTAGTGACGGAGATTTCTGGAGTAGCTCAAATCAGTGGCTCACGGGCATTCGGAATTCCAAAATTGTGTGAAGTATAGTGCCATAGAAAATGGTTTGAAGTCCCAAGGCTCGGAGCGAGCATGAGTCGTTGATCCTGAGGGGGACAGGTGGCATCCGATCCAAGTGTTCGGGGAAATGTGCTTCGACAGTTTTGAAGTGAGAAGTGCAACGAAGTCCCGAAGCGTTGAAGTGTCGAAGTTCTGAAGCACCGAAGTCCCGAAGTAAATTGAGACACATGTGGCAGAAATCTGCAAACTTCGAGGGAAAGACAAGGTTGAGTTTTGAGTTTCCCGAAGTTCGGAGACCCGAAAGAATCTCAGTCGTTGATCTGCAAGAGCCACGCGTCATCATATCCCTAGCTCCGAGTAAAAGAACATGGAGGAAGCCCGAGTTTGAGATTTGATTTCTCTGGAGTCCGGAGACCCGAAGGGAACTCGACCATTGATCTATGGAAGCCATGCTTCGTCATATCCTTAGCTCTGAAGGATTTGCTTGGAGGAAAATGAAGTTTGAAAATTGAAAACCCCGAAGCCTGAATCGTGAAGCAAATCAGGATCGTTGGTTTGAAATGGGTTGATCTGATCAGTTGGCTTGAAAGCGCCAGAGTTGAGTCGTTGATCAAAGGGCCTCATCCCAAATCGCAAGATCAACGAACACGCTCCATTGCAAGGTTGGAAGGTGCTCGAGTGATAATTTTCTTGAGTGGTCCCGCAATTAAAACCATGGTAAGTCAAAAGTGATACGTGGTGAAAGGTGATGGATTGCGGGCCCAAAAGTGGTCTGAATCCAAACCTCTTTTAACGGCCCCGTAATCTCCTGCTCATATAGCGTCCAAGAGAAATGCGTGGTCGTCCCCTGAGCATTATGTCTCGTTGAGTCCTCGAGGAAAAATAGTTAATGGAAGGAATAGATGGTGGAACCTTGACTCACTCCATAAATGGAAGGCATGGGAGGTTTGGCCGCGGAGACTGAATTGTCAGCCCGAGGTACCCCTGCGAATGGATTTTCCTACAGACCCATGCTGATCTGAGTTTGAGTTTGATAGAAGGATGCACGCGCAGTCTGACAGAAGGCTTCTTAGATGTAAATTTTTGAATGGAATGGTCATATCACACTCCTTGCAGTGGTGAACATAACCGATATAAAATAAATTAGTTTAGATTTTGAAAGGGGGGAGTTTTTACCCATACTATGGGAAGCTTTGAGAGCTATTATGATTGTGTTTTTGTTGTAAACCTGAGGGCCTAGATTGTAAATTGTTATGTTAATGAAGATTCCTTTAAGTTGTTATATCAAACTGTCTTCTTAGTTTTTAATTTTTGTTTCTCTTTCTTGTCTGGATGTAATCTCTTTGATATATGGATTCCTGAGGCGATGGAGGATTTGTTGTTATCTTGCCCATCTTTCATGATTCAACAGACGTTTTCTGTTCCTTTTTCTTGTCTGGATGCAATCTCTCTGATTTATTGATTCTTGAGGCAGTGGAGGATCTGTTGTCATCTTTCCCATCTTTCATGGTTCAACAAACATTTTCTGTTCCTTTTTCTTGTCTGGATGCAATCTCTCCGATTTATGGATTCCTGAGGTGGTGGAGGATTTGTTGTCATCTTGCCCATCTTTCATGGTTCAACAGACATTTTCTGTTCCTTTTTCTTGTATGGATGCAATCCCTCTGATTTATGGATTCTTGAGGCGGTGGAGGATCTGTTGTCATCTTGCCCATTTTTTATGGTTTATCATTTAGACTGTTTTTGTTTTTCTTCTTCCCATCACCACTTAAATCCCTTGTCTGATAGGGAGCTTAAATGCCTTCATTGAGAAGAATTTTTATGACTCCATAGCCCAATGGCCTATCACTGATCTGTAGTGATCTCTGTTGTCTTTCCTTTCCTTAAAGTCTCGCTTACTCACCCACTCACACCCTTTTAATCCATAAACATTTTGATGGGTACTGGGCTTATCCTCTTGCAATCGAAGGGTGAATCTCAGTGCTAATAGGTGTATTATTTCTCTAGTTAAGATGCCCATAACTACCCATCTTTCCTTTCCATTGCTCTTCTTGATTAGTGCATTGATTTCGGTTATGATATTGTGGAAACTGATTTCATGCATTGAAGATGTACAATCTAAAAACCAACAATCTAAAACAAGGCTTGTGTCACTGTCATTGAAGATGTACAATGGATAAAATCAATAGTGCATTGATTTGTTTGTATAATGAATACAAACATTGATTTTAGTGTTTGTACAATAGACTAAGTTGTTTTCTACACTGCTCTAAGTATAGTGCATTGATTTTAGTGTTGGTATAATGGATAAATCAATTCCAGTGCATTGGTTTAAGTACCTTGTGCATTGATTTCATTAAATTGCATAGATTTTAGTGTTTGTAAAATCAATAATATCTTACTAAGTTTTTTTTCTACATTTCTCTTACTACAATGCATTGATTTGGGTGCTTGTTCAATCAATAAAATCGATTTCAAA
>JASDQU010305975.1:48349-58536 GCA_032191745.1 Picea mariana | reverse complement strand
AAAAAAAACATAAAAGCACTTTGTTAAGTAACTATGGTACTGGAATTTACATAGATCTGGAATTTACATTAAGTAGAACTGATCTTTATGTCTGTTTATGTTCATAGTAAAGGTATTTAAATCCACAAATATATACACAATGCTTGGACATCGGATTTGCAATAAAAACAAAAAGGAACTGTGTTAGGTAATTATGGTACTGGAATTTACATAGATCTGTCAACATTGAATAGAACTGATCTTTATGTCTGTTCTTGTTCATAGTAAAGGTATTTAAATCCACAAATATATACACAATGCTTGGACATTTAAACAAAAACAAGAAGCAAACCTATTGATATGTACTCTTTTCCTTTTCTACCTCTATGGATTCTTCATTTCTTTTTTGCACACCCACATCCCAAACTGCACTGTCTGCATATGGGCCTCCATTCTTACTCCATAATCCAGCATGTTGCAGACTCCTTTCACAATATTCTTGGCCAATATATCGAATCTCCACCACTTTAGAATTGAAGTGAATATGATCAAGCAATCCAAAATGCATAGCATAGCTCTGGAAGTAGTCCAGAACCTCACAGTGACTGGGGTGTTGGGCAGTGACATGGTTTGGCCATGGAAAATCAGTGAATTGATATTCATGGCGAGGAGTCTGCAGCCTTGTGGACTCAAATGTTTCCCTCCACAGTCCTCCAACTCCATCTTTTAGTTCGAATACAATCGGACCCATATTCTGATTTAATAAATACTTGGTTGCGACGAGACCACTCATACCTGCTCCTATGATGCACACCCTTCTCTTCCTGAATCCATTCTCGGTCTCACATTCCATCGACATATTAGCGCTGCTGGTAGCCATGAATGAGAAACGACCCTCAGAAACCAATGTTAGCACTTGTCCAGATCAAATTCAAAGGCTGTGAACGCGTTGTATGGACTATAAATATATTATGTTTGGACAGATTACCGCGCTGGACATTGGGCCAAACTCATAATTATTCTCGTGACTATATTAGCACATTTTTATACCTAACAGGCCTGTGATACTTTCAGATCCACTTTGTGCGCGTCCCTGTCTAGGTTTGTTTAAAAGCATTTAGGAGACTTTGCAGACGAATTATTGAAACTATATATACGTTGAGAGTGTTGTCAGATGCGTCACATAATATTTAAATAATGCAAATGGATCATCGTTATCGCTTCAATGATCTCTCCACAGCTCTCAATTAATAATGATCTTTTGACAACTTTGTCTTATTTGTTAGGTGTAACGATCTGATTGGCAATAGCACTATGAAGGGTGTGCAGAGCATATTTGACGACGAGTTGTCTGGTATGGTCATATTATTTTTTAAGACAAGTTGTATGGTACGATCAAATTTTTTTAAGTCTTGGTTGCTCGACTCGCACGTGGGAGCCGTGAAAATTGTACTCAAATTTCTTTTAAACAAAGCCATTTGATGATTCGAATATTATATAACGGTACCTGTTCATTATAAATACCCAAGAAAAAAGCACAAAGCACAACCATCACATGCATAGTAAAACTACCCCATAATATAGCAGTAGTCTAAATCAGTGGTTCTATTTTCAGTGGTTTTTGGTCACTTTTTCCATTTGATTTTGCCCAAAATCAAGTGATGAATGGTAGGATTTGCAGATTTGAAAGGCTAAGTTTATATAATCTGAGTGATCTAAGGGTTTATCAATAAGATGAATCTATTTATGCATTCAAAAAGACAATTTAAAAAACAGAAAATAGAGATTTTGTCTAAATTTACATCGTCGGATTTCAATCAATTCATATCAGAAAACCCAAAAAATAGAAGTTTAACCAACATGTATATATATATATATATATAATCATTGATTAGATTGTTGTTAAATATAATGTCAAGTTAGTGTGTTAAAAGTCATTGGCAGTGAAGGAATGAATAAGATAAGGATGACTGGAAGTGTTGGGCATTTTGTCATATAAATATGTCGAATTAATTAATACTTAAGTATGCAACATTGATTGAGAAATGAAAATGTTCATTCAATCATATGTTGATGTTGATAGAAAGTTTTGTTAGAATAATGTTGTAATTAGGAGATCTAGAATAATGTAAAAATGAATGTTGTTAACTCATTGTTATTGGGTAGTTTTAAGAGAGTGTAGTGGTTTCAGATCCACAATTTTAGGGATTGGTTGTTTGGTGAGTGAGCTTATAAAATGTAATAGTTTTGTTTAGATGAAGTGTGTAATTGGTGAGCGTTGTCTCACTTATAATTGTGTGATCTCTTTGTCTCACTATTTGTTGTGTTTCAATTCTCATTTTTTAACTTGGTATAACAGTGAAATAGGTTGTCCACGAGTGGCAGCAGTTGGTCTTGTTTATTTGTTGTTGCAATCTCGGGTGCAACTGCTACATGGATCAAAGCTTACGACTTTTCATTGGAAATCAGATAAGAGATTACGACTGCTAATTGGAAATTTAAGTTGTTGCAATCTCGGGTGCAACTGCTACACGGATCAAAGTTTATGACTTTTCATTGGAAATCAGATTAGAGCTTACGACTATTAATTGGAAATTTAAGCTGACGACTGTGCTTGAAGCCTATAATTTGTGGGCAATTGTGAAAGGGGCTGAAGTCAAACCCATTGTTCTTGCCTCCATTCCAAATTGGGATAAAAGAGAAATGAAAGCTAAGGTGTTGTTGCGAATGTCCGTAAAGGATAGAATAATCCCTCGCATTAGAGATTGTATGACTTCCAAGGAGATGTGGGACATCCTCAAAGGTTTGTATGAAACTTCAAATGCAAACAAAATATTATTTTGAAAAGTAAGCTTTTGCATATTAAAATGGAAGTAAATGAAAGCATTAACAACTTCATTTCTCACATCAAAGATCTAAGTGATAAGTTGGGTGACATTGGTGAAAAAGTAACTAGTTCTGATTTGGTAACCATCACACTGAAAGGTTTAGTGAAAGATTATAAAGTCTTTATTTCAACACTTTCAGCTAGGCCAGAGCATCCTACTTTTGATGAGTTATCAGGGATTCTTCTTCAAGAGGAAGAAATAATGAAGAATTATGATTTGGACTCAAGTGGCTCAGATTTCACATTAATTGCAAAAGGTAAACAGTCACATAGAGGTAAACCGTGGGACAAAAACAGAGGCAAGTTTCAAGCAAAGAAGAAAGGTATGGCACATTTTGATTCTTATGTTAGGAGAAATCTTGAATGCGATTATTGTGGAAAACCAGGACACCTTGCTAAAGATTGTTATAAAAGAAAGAATCATTAGTCCAAACAAAGATACATAAGGCATAATGGAAACTTCGTGCATAAAGACACTTCAGTCAGTGATGGATTTAAAAATCTTAAGTTGTTTATTTCTAAAGTTGTATTGTTTGTTGAAACTGATGATGAAAATGCTTGGTGTATTGATTATGGTTCCTCATCCCATATGTCATCTACTAAAGAATAGTATGATGAATATGATGGCACACACATTTATTTAGGAGATAACATATCACATAAAGTTCAAGGCTATGGAGTAATAAGTGTGAACTTCCTTGATGGACAAATGAGACAGATTCATAATGTGATGTATGTTCCTGGCATCAAAATTAATTTAATATGTGTCTCTACTATCATTGATAATGATTTAAAACTGGAATTTGGTAAGTCAAGGTGTGTTGTAAACGATATCCAAGATCGCTACAAGGTTGTTTCCATGGGTACCAGAGTTGGAGGTTTGTATAAGCTACATGTGACTTTGAACATAAATTAAGCGTTCACACCTACAACGATGTCAACTGAAAAGTATGGGAGCCTCAATCACAATGATTTGATGTTACTGCAAAGAAAAACAATGGTTGAAGGTCTTCTTGTTATGAAGAATGATCATATTGAATGTGAAGCATGTGCACTTGGTAAGCAACATAGAGAGGAATTTCCCATACATAAATAGAAAAGGAACACTGAAATACTTGAATTAATTCACACTGATGTATGTGGACTTACGAAACTAGATCACTTGGTGGTGCTTGGTACTTTCTTATTTTTGTTGATGATAGATCTAGGTATACTTGGGTCTATTTCATAAGAAGAAAGAGTGATGGATTCGAGTACTTAAAGGAATTCAGAACTATGGTTGAAAAATAGATAGTCAAATGCATTAAAATTCTCAGGTCTGATCAAGGTGGTAAATATACATTAGGAGCATTTAAAAATTATTGTAAATTCTATGGGATCCAACAACAATTTACAGTGCCTCATACACCTCAGCAAAATGGAATTTTTGAGAGGAAGAATATGACACTGGTGGAGTGTGCTCACAGTATGCTTCAAGGTAAAAACATTTCTAATGTTTTTTCGATGGAAACCATTAATATTGTTGTTTATTTAAAGAATGTTAGTCCAACTAAGAGATTAGATTTTCAAACTCCTTTTGAAGTTTTTCATGGTTATAAACCTAATGTCATTCATTTAAGATTGTTTGGATGCAAGGCATTTTCACATATATTCCTAAAGATGAGAGAAGAAAACTTGATGCAAAATCAATCAAGTGCATATTTATTGGCTATTGTTTTGATAAAAAAACATACAAGTTGTTTGATCCTAGTTCGCATCAATCGTTTGCAAGTAGAGATGTGGTGTTTCATGAGAATTTAGATAAAGGTGATCAAATGAATGATAATGGTGTATGGCATAGTTTTAATGACACTGATGATCATGTCAAAATAGATGCAATGGTTAAAGGAGAATAGGTACAGGTTCAAGAACATAACGAAAGAAATATGGACACTTCAAGCAATTGTGATACATCAAGTGGAGAAGAGTCACCACAAAGCAGAAGAAGATATGGAAGCAATGAAGGACCAAGGAGGTCATCACGACAAACACAACCACCTTTAAGGTATAAATATTATGCATTAATGTCCCATGTAATGAATGTTTTAAAACCTGTAAACTATGAACAAGGTAAAGAACATGAAGAATGCAGAAATGCAATGAATGAAGAATATGACTCTCTTATGAAGAATAAAACATGGGAATTAGTAGAACTGCCTGAAAACAAAGTCCCTATAGGAAGAAAATGGCTGTACAAATCTAAATTTAAAGCATATGGTAGTATTGATCAATATAAGGCAAGATTAGTTGCAAAAGGATATTCACGAAAAGGAGGAAATTGATTGTGTTGATACTTTTGCACTAGTAGCTAAATTGAATAAAATTAGAGTACTTATTGCATTAGCTACAAAAAAAATGGAAAATACATCAGTTAGATGTCAAATTTGCTTTTGTGAATGGTTTGAAAAGAAGGGACAGGAGCATCTTGTTTGCAGATTAAGGAAATCTTTATATGGTTTGAAACAAGAACCAAGATCATGGTATGTAAAGATTGATACCTTCTTTTATCATAAAGGTTTTGTGAAAAGCAAAAGTGATCCTAACCTATATGTTAAGAAAGATGGCACAGGAAATGTTTCTTTGATATCTTTATATGCGGACGATCTCATTATCACATGTAGTGCATGCAAGTTAACTGAAGAAATTAAAAGTCAGTTGTCACAGGAATTTGAGATGAAAGATCTTGGTGAATTGCATTATTGTTTAAGACTTGAAGTTTGGAGAGAGCTTGGTAAGACATCGATCACTCAAAGTAAATACACAAGAGAAATTATTAAAAGGTTCCATATGAGTGAATGTAAGGTAATGCCAACCTCTTTAGAACATAATGCAAAGACTATCTTACCACTACCAGACCAGGCATAGCATATTTAATCAACCTCCTTAGTCAATTCATGGCTAAACCTTGTGAAAGTCATTGGAAATATGCAAATAAAGTCCTCTGATACCTGAAAGGAACAAATAATTTTGGTATTATGTATACTGATGAATCTGATGTTGAGTTGGCAGGTTTCTCTCATTCAGATTAGGCAGGAAATCCTGATGACAAAAGGTCTACCTCAGGATATGGATTCCATATAGGATTAGAGGTCGTATCATGGAGCAATAAGAAAAAACCAATTGTTTCTTTGTCATCAACAAAAGCCGAGTACAAAGCCTTGTCTAAGGCAACCTGTGAAGAAATTTGGTTGAGGAGAATTCTTGCAGATGTTGAAGAGAAGCAAAAAGGACCAACATGGATCAATTGTGATAATCAAAGTACTATGAAACTAGCACATAATTCAGTGTATCATGCAATATCAAAGCACATAGACTTACAACACCACTTTGTGAAAAAGAAGATTGAGTCAAAGGAAATTGATTTGATTTATCGTAATACAAGTGATAATGTGGCTGATATATTTACCAAGCCTCTTGGAAAGATCAAATTTGAAATTTTTAGAAGCAAGTTAGGTGTTGTAGAAAATTCATTTCTCCATTAAGAGGTAGTGTTATAATAATGTTGTAATTAAGAGATTTAGAATAATGTCAAAATGGAATGTTGTTAGCTTATAAAATGTAATAGCTTTGCTCAAATGAAATGTGTAATTGGTGAACGTCTTCTCACTTGTAATTGTGTGAGCTCTTTATAGCATTTTTTAAGATTTTGCAACTTAAAAATATTTGTATTTTGAAAGATTAATCCCTTTATAATAAAAAAGATTTGTATTTTGAAGAACTAGTCCTTTATAAATATAATATAAATATAATAGATACATTTATAATGCTGATAAGAAAATAATATATTGATAAAATTAAGAGATGGTATATTAAAGTTACAAATGCAATGCATGATTTTTACTTACACCATCTTGGAAAAATACAAATGCTTACTAGTTATCTTGTTTTCATGATTATCTTATTTCTTATATATTTATATAATTATGATAACCAAGAAAAAAATTATAAATGTTTCAAAAATTGTTTAGTTTTTTAAATTAATATAATTATAATTTTTACTTACACCATCTTGGAAAAATACAAATACTTACTAGTTATCTTGTTTTCATGATTATCTTATTTCTTATATATATATATATATATAATTATGATAACCAAGAAAAAAATTATAAATGTTTCAAAAATTGTTTAGTTCTCTAAATTAATATATAGAGAAGGGTAGATTTATAATGTTGTTAAGAAAATAACATATTGATAAAGTTAAGATGGATTTTATATTAAAGTTATAAATGCAATGCATGATTTTACTTACAAAAAAAGCTACATACTTACTCGTTATCTTGTTTCCCTGATTATCTTATTTCTTATATATTTATATAATTATATATAATTATGATAACTCAAAGAAAAATGTATAAATGTTTCAAAAATTGTTCTAATATTTTAATTAATATATAGAGAAGGGGTTGGGTTATGGTAACATTATATATTTTGTATTTACTTCATAGACTTTAAATACCTTTAATGTAATTAAATTATATAAATTATCTAATTAAACTAGATTATCTAATTAAAAAGACAGTCATACTAAATTGTAAACCAAAAATACTAATTTTCTTCTTCATTTATTTAAACCACTATTTTTAACTTCAAACTTATGAATAACATTTTTAATAAATTCTTCCATTATTGCGTTTTGTCCAAGAGACTCGTGGTGATTTTATCAAAGAGACTCCCGGTAATGCACGAAACTAATTAAATATTTAATATAAAGAGAATTCGATTTGGACACGAAACTAATTAAATATTCGATGCATTTTATTAGTAGCACAGCCGACTCGCGGCTGGAGAACGCGGCTACTGATAACACTCCCTGCACAGTAAAAACTCTTTTATCTAGTAAAAATTTCAAGTTAAAAAAAATCAACCAAGAGAGCTGTTGAATGAATACAGAACAACTGTTGAATGATATAAACGTGTTGAATGATATAAACGTGGTCTGTTTATATTTTAATTTTCTTTAATCATTTGAACGTGACAATTATGTATTTTTACAGTAAATTTATAATGTGATTAGGTAAATGTAAAAAAGTAAACATGTTAACGGATGTCTTCATAAGTGTAAGGAAGTTATGAACAATAAATTTGACCCATTGATTTTGGAGGACTACTAAGAATATGCCAGCATCTTCAATGCTTAGCCATCAAATTAGAATTTAAGATTAAAAGATCATTAATTGTGCCCATTGTCAAAAATAATTCAAATTAGATTAACTTCACATGTGAATAAAATGTATAAATGAAATCTTTAACCACACATGATAGCATGTTTATTAAATTCAACATAAATCAATTCTTAGATATGTGAATAATGAATGAAAAATAATAGTTATAACTAAGAATTTGAGTAGGTTTAATGGTGAAGAATACATGTTTTCTTCTCATGTTACAGTTTTAAATCAAGAACATTTTCGTAGATTTTTAGTATGGAGGGGGTCCCTTATCCCACAAACTAGGGGGTTTCGTATAACAATTTGGTGTTGGGTTGTGACCTTAAAATTAAATTACTATTTATATTCAATGATATGGATATTGAACAAGTTTATTATATAATTTTTTTTCTATTGATATAATATCAAAATCTTTACATGTGCTTACATTATCGTATATGATAGAAATTAGGGAAAGAACATAATGAAGAAAACCTAGAAAGATCAAGAAGATTGAGAAACAATGAGATGATTGTAAAAGGAATAAGCCATTTATTTTCATATTAATGTATTCACAAAGTATGTACATATAGTAAAATTATCAATAACCATCATTAATGGTCCATATAACTAACTCACGTTAATAAGGTGGTATTAGGACTCTGATTAGAAGAAATAATGCTAACAATCTGATCCGGATTATTTTCGGCACGAAAGGAGATATAATAAAGAAATGCACAAAAATATCGCAGATATTCAATAATATAACATAAATGTATCAGAGATGCAACCATAAACACATATATACAGTAATACATGATTTCTATTAATGAAAGAAATGTACAGAGACTGTAAAAATACAGAGTGAAAGACTCGCTAGAATGGTGGCAGCTTATCTATGAGNAGCAAGAAGATGATTACAATGAGGCTCTGAAGGCCTTTTTACAATAAACGAGAATGCCAAAAGTCCTAGACATAAAAAAAAACTAACCCTAGGAGATGAAGCGCCAAAAGTCATGTGGGCCCCGTTTGGGTAAGTTAGTACATCAACTTCCCGGGGTCGTAACTTTTGCATACGATCTCCGTTTTAGGTGTATGATAGCTCGTTGGAAAGGTATCGTCGAGGAGATTCATTTTTGGGGCTCAATCATGCCTTTGGTTATCATTGAGAACCTCTATTTAGAAAAAACTTCATTTAGGCCCTCAAAATGGCCTCGAAAGTTAAAACCTGCTAAAAATAGTAAATTGTCAAAATTGCCAGAAAGTTGTTTTGAGCCAGTTGGAAAAGGCAGGTGGCCAATGATATCCACCTGGATCACTATCTCCCCCCCTTAATCATTACTCCGTACAAATGTACCAACTAGCAACAAAAACTAGTGCAAAAGATGATAACATATACAAGTCTTCAATCTGGAACTCATGGTATGAAACCAGTGTCAATGAAGATCTGCCTGAAAAACCAGCCAAAAATGGATGTTGAAAACAAAATCTGGAAAACTCATTGCGCTTGAAATGAGCTAGATATCCTTCGAGTGGTCACTGAAGTGAACCCAAACCAATGAGAGAAAATCTTGATGAGAAGTGAATTAGTTGCAAGTCTAACATATCTCATATCTCGAAAAACCTTAGCAATCCAATGTGCCATGAGAAAAGAGCAAAATAATCGTATGTCCTCTACAAGGTCAAAAGACCATCCCTGAGAAGTCCGAAGACAATGAAGCTCTCAAATAACGATGCATAAAAAAACATTGTCAAATCTCGCTGACAGAAAAAAGTGTCGAACAATATTCATAACATGTATATGAAAATATTGTATCCAAAAAACCTTTGTGTACTAAACCATGTAAATTTTTGGTACTGCTCCAAATACTTAACCCAAATTTCCATCAAACACATCGGACAACTCATCAAATTCCAAAAAATGTGGCAAGTCATCCATCTATCCAATCTCCGATAACCTGGAAATAATCAATCTATCAAGCATCAATCTCCTGAAAAACCTTACCAATCAAAGACTTTGTGTGAGTGATATGTCCTCACATCATCAAATCCATCATCCAATTAGGAAACAAAACATCATGTCCTGAAACAATTCTCAATCATCCATAATCCAGAAGTCATAAATTCATCTG